>JAHXMU010023495.1:0-11975 GCA_019455685.1 Philornis downsi | reverse complement strand
AGAGTACTCGTATATTTTCCTTTAGGCGTCCGCCTGCAAACTTTTTTGACATGGGTACTTTTTTTTCTCTGCTGCCTTCCTAGAGGAGAAAAAATACTACAAACATTTTCGATTACGAAGGCGATTAGCAGAAATTGCAGAAATCACAGGAAATCCTTCAACCACTCCAACCGACACATCACACCGACCTCGTATTTATGATTTGTAGCCAACTAGACGATATCAACTAGACGTCTGTGCAACAGCCCGTGTTTTTAGGATAAAACAATCCAAATTTGCCGGAGTTTTTATACGATGACGATGGACGGAACGTGTTTTTGTGCGAGAACTTTTTGTTTTAATGCGAACTTGGGTGCTGCGGGCCTTGCGAACTGGAATTCCTTCTCGCACTCTGCCATGCCGACATACAAAGTTTGAGAAATATGCCTGTCACTGTGCCACTGCAACAGACAAGACATCATAATGTAGAACAAACCAACGAACAAGACCAAGACAGAGCAAAAAAAAAAAAAAAAAAACAAAACAGATAACAAAAACAACCAGGAAATACGTCATCATCAAGAGTATCGCCTTCAAGTATTTAAATCATGACAATGAGGACGGTGTTGGTGACGATGGTCAATTATTGTTGTCCGTCTCAAAATGTTGTAGTCCTGGCGCATTTAAATTAAGGTAGACAGAAGGAACTCAATCGATAGCAGATAATACTATATGATGTTACTGAATACTTAAACAAGGAATATTTGAATGCAAAGAAAATGATTAGAAGTGATTGGAAATTGGTAAAATACGAAAAACAAAATCGATGTGGTACCACAAGTGAGCGCATCTTTCCAAATGATGCAGCAGAAGTACGAAAATGTAAAAAAATTAAACTCTCTTGTAATAAAGTGAAAAAGTGCCGATAGTCGTTGGATCCAAAATTATAGCATTTCCAGATTAAATGCAATATTTTACAAATTAAAATGGAAAGAATTAAAATGAAATGGCATTTTTCCTACAATTAAATGTGAATTAATTGTAAATTTTAATTCAATTTATACAGGGTGTCCGTCGGGAAGGTATACCACTTTGTTTGCTTATAATTTTTGATTAAATGAAAGAGAATGAATCTTATATTGATAAATATTTTATTTAATGTCAGCAATTATGTGTGGAACACGAAATCAAATAAATGTCCGCCTCTGTTAGCTTCACAAATGCGAGCCCTTTTGAGCACATTTTTCATTACATTCTCACACATTTCACGCGGTATTTCATTAATTTCCTCACGAATATTTTGTTTGAGTTGCTCAAGCGTTTCTGGCTCGTTTGCATACACTTTGCTTTTCAGATATCCCCACAAAAAGATGTCCGGAGCATTCAAATCAGGCGACCGTGGAGACCAATCAGCATCACCATTTCTTGAAATAACTTGTTGTGGAAAGAAGTCTCGCAGTAACTGCATTGTAATCCTGGCTGTATACGGTGTAGCACCGTCTTGTTGATACCACATGTTAATCAAGTCCAAAGCATACAGTTGTGACGTTAAAAAGTTTTAAATCATATCACGATATCGCTACCCTTTGACAGTTACCATTACGCCGTTTTCAGTTTCGAAGAAGTAAGGTCCAATGATTCCTCTTGACCAAATTGCACACCAGACTGTCACTTTTAATGGGTGCAAAGGTGACTGATGAATAATTTGAGGGGTTTCCATTGCCCAGAACCCACTATTCTGTTTATTCACATATCCATTCAAATGAAAATGTGCCTCGTCACTCATTATGATTTTTTCATGAAAATTGAGGTTGTCATGGACGAGCACATCCCAGCAACATCCCATTGGCATATGTGCGGCGGCGTAAATGGTCTTGTAGAAGAAGCTCCTACGTCAATTAAATCTTAAATGGAAACAAATACAAATCCTTGTGCAAAATTGTGGCCGAAGTTGTTTTCGAAGACTAAGCTCCTGAGCACGACGCAGATAGTTTGTACACTTTCTTGAGCAGCAGTAATGTTTTCAGACCATCTTGCAGTACGTTGTGGTTCATACTTGGCCCTATCAGCTACAGACTCTCTTTCTTCGAAATCACTCACTGCACGATAAATAGAGCGTCTTGTTGTCATGCTGTTTCTCCCAAAAATTTCACGCAAATTCCTCATCGTCGCAGTAATCGATGATTCATTTTGATATAATGTTTTAACGATTAAAACACGTTGGTTTATCGAATATTTTTTCATAATACATTTGCCACGTCTCTACTTCACGACTGCCAAATATGAACTGTTAAGACAAATGCTTACTAAAATGGCGGCAAAACTAAGTAGTATACCTTCCCGACAGACACCCTGTAATTCTGCATGTTAGGACAAAAAAGATATATACAAAATGGAAAATGCTAATAAGTGAAGTAGACTGTCATTGTAAATCATAAGTTTCTGCATTTTTGTAACATTAATATTGTGTAGCTTTATAATGTACGAATTATGGAGAAGATACATTAAATATACGTGAATTTGGAAAGTTGTCTTATTATCCTCTGATTATGCACATATATACAAAATATACAAAATATATACAAAAATGACTCCGATGTTCAGTTGAATGTTCTCTGTAATAATCTTTATAACATTTTCAATCGACATATTCGCGTGAAAAATGTACATGAACAGAAATATTTTGACTGGACCAATAAACTAAGGAATCTTGCATACATCTTGCGTTTATTGCAAATATAAATCTACTCATTTGAAAATATACACATAAAAATCGCCTTAAACAGGCTAAAACAAAGGAAAAGACAAAATTTACTGATCATATTTTTATGGCAGGAACTGCTAAAGATATGTGGAATAACCTGAAAAATATCGGCATTGTGAAACTAATATGCCTGAGAGTCTCAGTGTAAATATAAATAGTTGTAATGAGTATTTCACAATGCCTCGGATAGAGAATCCACAACTAGCCTTTTTTTGAGAACGAATACCTAAATCGGCGTATCGGGATACTGTTTGAGAAATGCATCTGCAAATGAATTATATGCAGTAATAGGTCATATTAAGTCACAAGCAGTTGGAGACGATGATATACCACTGAAATTCATAAAAATGGGTTTCTCCGGTAATATCAGCGCATTTGGTTCATATTTTTCATGCTAGTATAACTACCTCAATATATGCTGAAATGTGGAAATGTGCGGGAGTAATACCAGTACCAAAAGTAAAAATTCCTCAACAATATTCTGATTATCGACCGATAAGTATTTAACCTGTACTTTCAAAAGTTCTTGAACTGCTTGATAATGACCAGCTGTTTATTTTAATATTATAATTTAATCAAATCGGCCTTTAGGCTTAAAATTGCAATTCTGAATAAAAATGAATTAAATGAAACCTTCTCCAAGAGGGAACTCAGCAGAAGTCAAGTTTCGTTTCGATTTCGACATTATAAATTTGTTTACAACCAACTTGTAGAAGTCGGTTTCTGATTCATATTCAAAACAGGCATTCAATTTATGCATAAATCCGTTTCTTACCTGAAACGAAACTATAGGGTGGCGCATAAGTAACGTTAAGATTTGATCAGTGAATACATTTTTTTGTTTAAGTCGTTTTTTTCGTCGCTTCCCAGAATTAACTGAATAATACTTGAAAAATTTATGATGGAAAGGCTCAGCACAGAACCAAGAACCAAAATTGTTTAATTTTGCTATGAAAGTCAGCATTCGATTATTCCGACACAAATACAATATCGAAATTTCTTTCATGTTTGAAATGCTCCTAGCGCTCCAACAATTTAACGATTGGTTCAGCGTTTTGGGCAACAAGAGGCTGTCTGTAATCTTCGGCGTGCTGGAAGACCTCGTGCAGTTCGAAATGAAATCACCATTGCTCGAGTACAAGCAAGTTTTGAGGAAAACCCCGAAACTTCCACCAGGCGACGTTCTCAGCAGTTAGTGATGTCTAGACGGTCTAACCTGATTCGCAGTATTCTATATCTAAAAGGAGAAACGAATCTTTACATTCATTACCATTTTCAAATGTCAAAGAATTTTACATATGTTAAATCTTTGCCTATATCAGATGCACTTGGTTCATGAGTTAAAACCATATGATGCACAAGAACGCATTCTATATAGTCGCCGTTTTCAAGAATAGTGCCTAGAAAACAACGAGTTTATACACAAACTCATAATGAGCGATGAGGCTCATTTGCACCTAAATGGTCAGGTGAAAAAACAAAATTCCAGAATATGGAGCACCGAAAATCCAAGAATAATGGTTGAAGATCAAATACACCCACTTAGATGCATACTATGGTGTGGAATAACTTCGGGGAGTATCATTGGACCATAATTTTTTCGAAAACGACGAAGGAGTTGCGATTAATGTAAGCGCCATTCAATAGCGGGAAATGATTGAAAATGATTTTAAGGCCAGAGGTGCAGGATAATCCAGATTTGTGGTTCCAACAAGATAGAGCCACAGCTCATACAGCTCGTTCAACTATGGCTATCCTGTGCGAAATTTTTGCCATTCGAATAAAATCACATTTTTCTAATTTTAAGTGGCCACCACGTTCGCCTGATTTAACGGCTCCTAATTTTTTTTCTTTGGGGCTACCAAAAGGGTATGGTATATACCAATAAGCCGAGAACCATCCAACAACTTAAGGCCAATATCCGAGAAGAAGTGGGGGCGCTGGGACCTGAAATTCTAAGAAAAGTTATAGGAAATGCTTTGGAAAGAGCACGTCAGGATGAAGCGGACAATGGACACCATTTGAAAGATATTATCTTTATAACATAAAATGAACATATTTCCAAACTGTACTCTAAATTTTAGTAAATGCCAACGTTAAATAACAGCAGAAAGAAAAAAGTTATAGATTAAATAAATCTTAACGTTACTTATGCGTCACCCTTTATAATCCTACACCCATTCGTTTTCTTTAGTAAACTAAGGTGCGGTTTCATTTCTCAATCGAAATCACAACAGAAATCTGATATAATTTCGTTTCTTGGCAGAGAAAAGAGCTTGAAATAATTTGTTTTCTTTTTATTTCCAATACAACAAATTAAATACTTTGTATGCTATTCGAATTGAAATTTTTCAAGTGAAATCTAGCAAATACATTTACATTTGTAAACAAGAAGAAAAGATTCGCTCACGGTGTATAAATCCTCGCGTTGTTATAAATCGAGCGAGTAGAAAGAAAATAACGAAGAAGGAATTGGGTGGCAGTGTTGCCAGAACAAAATCAATGTACGAGCATTCCAATGTTTACAAGTGTTTTCTAACATTAAAACGTAAATGATTTTTATGTAATATCGATGACATTTGAAGAATGTGTCAAGATAAAAACAAAAAGGTTACATTTTGTCCGTACGAGTAGTTTATAAAAAAAACTGTGTTTAAAATATTGTAAATTTCTGCTCTGGGAATGTTAAATGTTCAAATTTTCTTTCTACTCGCCGAAATTATAATGGAGGAGAAATTTTGTAGCAACGTGAAAGAATGACTTCCTCTTGTTTATAAATCCGGGTTAACCAATTTTCGGTTTTAAAAGTAAGGTTAAATAAAACACTAATAAAGCTATGATTTCGATGAAACTTTTATTTCATTATAATGATTTTAGTCTTGCCATTATTTTTGAAATACAATGTAATTTAAATAACCGTTCTGGATTCTTGGCAGTAATGAATCGTTTTGAGGTAGTTTTCGACCAATCTTTCGCACACTTCGGGCGGTATATCTGCGATAAAGTAACAAATGTTGGTTTTGCTCCAACCTTTAAAGATTATCCGCGTAAATACTGTCTCGTTGCTCCTCAAAAGAAGTCTAACGGCGCACAGTGGGATTGCTTCATACATTTTTGTGCAATAAATATAAGGAGTTGTCGTAGAGTCTTGAAATTCGGAATAGAGCATTTTATGACGTAGAGTAGCAAAAATATAAAGTTTCATCCAAATCGACCATGCCCATTGGCCACCGCCCATACAACTAAAAATGAAATTTTCGTATACATTTTTTTCTGTTAGGTAGAAATTCTTGTAACTTGGCATGGATTATCTGTACTACGAAAATAAAATTTTTGGAAAGTTCCATCTAAATCGGCCACGCCCACCGCCCACCATAAACTTGATGCGAGCGTGCAACGAGGAAATCCCCAATTTGAGGGCATCGGTATTAATTGGTCGTGCTGCAACTACGTCTAAGTTGTTCATTTGTGTTGATTTTGCTTTACAAATGTAGCAAACGGCTGCTGATGAGGTTTTCGTAAGTAAAAGTATGCACCATATACGTGTTTTGTCTTTATTTCTTTGCTTAATTTGTAGCGTAATTTCTTGTGACTTTTTTCATAAAATTTATAACTTTGTTCAGCAGTATAAAATATTATAAGGATTTTTTTCTATAAATCACAATAATAAACTCCCTTCCTTCATTTTATTGCAGTCAGAGCATGGAGGTCGCCGGAGCTAACCTTTTTTTCATCCAAGGAAAACTTAGAACACTGAAATTTCAAGGTCTTTTTTTTAAATTTAAATAGTTTCGAAACTATTTATGCTATCCAGTTGTCTTTTTTTCTTAAAGTATAACAAAATACCACGTTTTTAGAACAACATGACATAAAATAGTTAAACGAACAACAAATGTGCATATACAGGCCCTCAAGTTGCATTAAAATCTTAGTCGTTTTGCTCTTTACTTCTCCCAAGCATTTTCAAGTAATTATTTTGCGATAAAAAATTATTTTTTCCAAAAAAGCAATGATGAATTTCTCTTAACTAAACAATTCCGTACAAAATTGCATCATTACATTTTTAATATTTTACACTCGAAAAATAGATTTTTTGCACTTAGAATCTCACTGTGCGGCGTCAAATCGCATGGTCTTGGTGTCCACTTGACGTCGCCAAAACATGAAATTATGCTTTTTGGAAACTTCTCACGCAATAGAGCCAAAATCAGTCGTGTTGTGTGGTTTATGGCAGCGTCTTGTTGAAACCACATATCGTCCAGTTCATAATTTTCAATTGCAGGCCAAAAAAGTCGGTTATCATACGGTCATAACGCTCTAAGATTAAATTCGGATTACCCGCCACACTTTCACTAATAGAAGCGATATTTTCGGCAGTGCCTACATTGCGATAATGCATAGGCCTGACCACATCTGTAACGCTTCCAGTCTCTTAAAATTTCTTTATAATCTTGTCAATTCTTTGTACAGTAGATCGATTATGACGACCATAATCACCCTGTAATCCACGAAAAGTGCAAAGTGAATCACCACTTCTTTAGTAAGTTTTAACTATTTTTACGCATTTTTCGATAGTTAAAAGATCCATATTCGCAAATGGCAAACCTTTCACTAAATAAATAACACTTTAGATGACAGATATTTAACAGCCGACGGTTTTTTAAACCACTAAATGTATAACCCGTATAAGGTCTTTAATAAACGGGAATGGAAATCGAAATTGTGTGCAGTTTAGTTTCTTAAGTATTAATTATAATAAAAATTGTTTTCATGTTAGATCGGTTATATGAACCAGAATTAAATTTCCTTGCAATTTCATTTGGTTGCAAAAACCAGAACTGAAATTGTGTATGGTTTTGATTCAGCTGACTGAATCAAACAAGTCAATTTTTTTATTTCTCATTTTCAACTCCGTTTTGTTGATGGTCCCAGTGTAAAAATGAAACGTTTTCAAAACTGAATGCAACTTTTTTCAGCTGAACTTAAGAAGTTAAATATTGCAAATTAAGTAGAAATTGAGAGTTGTGTAGTTGGATCAATGATAACAGTAAATAACGCGACGATATTTATAATCAATGGGCAGATGTAAAGTTGGACAGGTGCTGTAAGTTCGGAGAAGTCGAAGCTTATAAGTCCACCACCGAGGATTGTGCGGTCCACAGGGATGTGGGCGATGTACCGACTAGTCATCGATTAAGTGGACGTGTCGAAAAGGGCTCCTTTCGTTTTTTATACACCAACTTAAGGCTGTCGACGAAGGGTATCCCAACAAGAACGCAAGATTTAAATGACTGATGCAGCAATTCAATTGTTTCTCTGGCTGTATGACATGTGGCGCCGTCTTGTTGAAACCACATGGCCTCCACATTCATTTCTTCAATTCTAGGCACGAAAAAACTGGTTATCATTTCACGATGCCGAACACCATTGACTTTTTGCGCTTGACATGACTCATTTTCATAAAAAGAGGTCCAATGATTCCTCCAGCCCAAAATCTACACCACACAGTGACACGTTGAGGATGCATTTGCTTCTCGTGAATCACTCGAGGATTTTCCTTACCCCAAACGCGACAATTCTGCCTATTGATGAAGCCATCAAGATGGAAAATCAAAGATGATTTTGCCGGAAAAATCAGCACTTTCATGTTGTCTCTCCAATACCCAATTAACGAACTCTCTTCACTGTCCATGGTCAGCTGGCTTCAGTTCCTGAGTCAGTTGAACTTTGTATGCATGAAGATGCAAATCTTTCGTCAAAATCCGCCGCGTAGTGGATTTGGGGACACCAATTTGCTGAGCTCGGTGTCGAATGGAGGTGGATGGAGTTTGAGCGACATCATCACGTACAGCTGCGACATTTTCGGTCGATCGACCTGGTCGAAGGCGCGTTGTTGTCTTTACATCACTAACAGACCCAGTTTTGGCAAATTTATCCATTAATCTCTTTACAGTTAACTCTTTTGGAGCATTATTGTGACCCAAAATTGATCGCAATTTGCGAACTGTAGCCGCAAAATTTTCACCATTTTGGTAAAACAATTTCACAATGAGAATGCGTTGTTCATTCGTGTAGCGCTCCATTTTTACTAACCTCGTACCTTCTCCTAACAAACAATAACAATTGTTCAAATGTTAAACAATGACATTTCGAATGGCGCCAAATTTAAATCTTGCGTTCTTGTTGGGACACCTTTTATTTGTTAATGTTATTTAATAACCACTCCTACAATGGTCTCTCACAAATGTATAAAACTTGAAATGATTATTTTACGTAACTATCATATAAGTGGTCCTGTAAGAAACACCTCCTGATCGTACATTATACAGGGTGGCGTACCAATTGCTCTACAATAAGAAATGCACATACCTTTTTATAATCAATGTATTTTATTTACTTTTTTGTAATTGTATAGAAAATCCAATTTTATTTTATGTAATTAATTGATTTTGAAGATGATAGACCGTAAATGACCTCCATGCTCAATCACGCATATGTGACACCTGATCAGAAAATTATACATTGCGGCCTGAAGGGTTGGAGTCGGGATTATTGCTTTAATGGACTGTTTTAATTCAGGCAAATTCCTCAGGTTCGTTTCATACACAACCCCATAAAAAAAGTTTGGTGCAGTCAGATTAGGTTACCCTGGGCGCCAGCGGAAAGTGGAATTTCTGCGTATTAGTTTGTTTGGGAATTTTCATTGGAGCTTCGCCATAACCGGTCTGGCTATGTATGCAGTAGCTCCATCTTGCTGGAACCAAATGCTGTAGAAACGGATACCTCTTCGGCATAGTTCTGGGTAAATTGTCCATGAACCTTCGCCTAAACGGGTCTGTCTATGTATGCAATTGCTCCCTCGTGCTGGAACCAATTGCTGTAGAAACGGATACCCATTGACAGTTACTGTTACACGATAGCATTATTTGTGCGACAGCCTGTATGTAAATTGAAATGATTATTTCTTGCAACTATCACTCCGTATAAGTGGCCAGTGTCAGAAACACTTCCTTATGGTACAATATATATCGACTTGCTTTCTAATTAAATTTGGTCCTTTTTCGTGTGTCTCATTACCCACGCCCACAATTACAGCTATCCTATATCTGTACAGTGCCACCATACATATAGGGTGGCGCAATAGAACGTGCATATTTAAAAAATAGATTAAAAAATAAATACAAAAGGTATGGTTAAAATAAATCTAAGGCATTGTAGAGTAATAAATTGAGTTTATTTTTTACAAATAACATCATCTAAATGGTGACCCTCTCTACGACGGCACTCCTCTAACCGCAAACGAAAATTATTGAAAACTTTCTTCAGTAATACTGGTGTAATGGCTGCCATTTTACCACGGATATTCTCCTTGAGCTTAACGATGTTTCTTGGATTATTACTGTAGACTTTATGTTTTAGGTATCCTCACAAAGAAAAAAGTCAAGAGGCGTCAAGTCTGGACTACGTGGGGGCCATGGGATATCACCTCTTTTCGAAATCAGTCTGCCAGGGAACATCTGCTTCACCACCGCCATGGAGTCATTTGATGTGTGACAGGTAGCTCCATCTTGTTGGAACCAAGTTCTGGTATTCACTATTCTTGAACTTTCAATTTCTGGAGCCAAAAATCCGTTCAACATCTCAACATAGCGTTCCGTATTAACCGTGACGTTTTGGCCCCGCGCATTTTCGAAGATAAAAGGACCAATTATTCCTCTGCCAGAGATTGCTGCCCATACTGTCACTTTAGGACTATGCAATGGTTTCTGGTGTTTAATTTTGGGATTTTCACTGTTTCAGTAACGACAATTTTGACGGTTTACGAACCCATTCATAAGGAAATGAGCCTCGTCAGAGAAAAGGATATTGTCAAAATTGGAAAATCGATTAGGCATTTCATTAGCAAATGCGAGCCTTGCTATGAAGTCAGACTCTTTCAATTCTTGTATTAATTGCAGCTTATATGGATGCAATTTAAGATCCAATGTTAAAATTGTAAACTTCGTCGCAATAATTGTAAGACAGACGATCTCTTGCGAGTCGACATTTGTGGATTTCCTCGTACTGACTCCATAACTCTCTCAACATTGTCTTCGGTCCTAGATGTTCTTGGGCGACCATTTGCTTGTGGTTTAAATGTTGAACCGGTCTCTTCAAAACGCTTTACCCATATTTTAATTAAATTAGCACTCGGAGCTTCACTAATTCGCCGTAGTCCATATTCAGCACAATACAGTCGCCTAGTAGCAATATATGAACGAGAGTTCTCGTAAAATGCGCGCACGCAAAATGCGCGATGCTTCCCGTCGAAGTGATTCATAGCGACTAAAACTCCATGAGCCCGTCAACCCAACGATGCAGGCGCAAACCCCCCGCACGCGCTTTTTCTACCCCGCAAAAAAAGATGATGCAATATGCACGTTCTATTGCGCCACCCTGTACATATTTAGCTTTTAATCAACAAGTAAATGATAAAAATTGTTGTTGAAAGAAACAATCGCCAGCTTTTTCTTTAGGTGAGGAATTGTGTTGTGTTTAGGCGAGGAATTGTTGTGCTGGCTACAAGCATTGATAATGACTCATCAGAAGCTCCGAAAGCTTAGTTTTTATAATACGGAACTGGCATCAAGTGATCACCACCTGTTCCTATCAGTGGCGGACGATTTTGATAGTGAAAAATTCGCCTCAAGAGAGGCTTTTGAAAATCGACTGTCTCAGTTTTTTTTTACTAAAAAGGACGAGCGTTCCTATGAGGGAGGCATATGAAATTACCTTTAATATAGCAACAAGTTAACCAACAAAACAGTGCATATTTATTCTAAGCAAAGCCTTCAAAAATAACGATTTCTTTTTCTACATCTTATATGTTATTTATGCGCTCATATGGTTGATGAGTTTCCATTTTCGTATTTGCTGTTGCTCTATTCCCTTTCTGATGTCTCAATAACAATCAAATTTCTTTCTTTCTTCCCAAACTTGTATTTTCTGTCAATATTTGAATAAATTTACTGGTCATCTTCGGGTGATATCCAGTTTATGTGTGTATGTGTGTGTGTTTAACAAAACACCATAACGTTCTGGTTGTGCAAACTCGATTTTTTCTGTATTGAAATACCTTAACAACACTATGAAAATTTGTCATTTGTAGGGAGACCTCCTCTTCACACCCCCCTGCTGATCATGAATTACATTTATTCAGAAAATTCTTAATTGTATTCTGCTGGTCTCATTG
>JAHXMU010023491.1:13067-24566 GCA_019455685.1 Philornis downsi | reverse complement strand
TTATATATACATACTACATATTTCATTCAAGAGGCTCTCGGCGAGCAATAGTTTTTGTTAGAAAATCCATTATCGCCTATTATAGTTTGTCAATAGCTTTTGCTATATAACAAAAAACATATATTTCGGAGATAATAGATCAGTGTGAAATTTGTATCACACCGTTAATTTGGGTATAATATTTAGTGCACGGTGGTTCAAATGCCTCCGTGGCGCAATTGGCTAGCGCGTTCGGCTGTTAACCGAAAGGTTGGTGGTTCGAGCCCACCCGAGGGCGCACTATGATTTTGCGAAATCTTAGTTTTTTAAATATGTTTGATTTAGTTTATATTTCTGTTTTTTTTTTTTTTGCATTAGGTGACATTAGGGGCAGGAGATTGGTCTTCAAAGAACAACTTTGGTCACAATTTTGTACAAGGATTTGCATTTGTTTTCATTTAAGATTCAGTTGACACAAGAGCTACTTCCACAAGACCATTTACGCCGCCGTACCTATGCCAATGGGATGTTACAGCTCGCCCATGACAACCCCGATTTTCATGAAAAAATCATAATGAGTGACGAGGCACATTTTCATTTAAATGGATATGTGAATAAACAGAATAGTCGGTTCTGGGCAATGGAAACTTCTCAAATTATTCATCAGTCACCTTTGCATCCATTAAAAGTGACAGTCTGGTGTGCAATTTGGTCAGGAGGAATCATTGGACTTTACTTCTTTGAAACTGAAAACGGCGTAACGGTAACTATCTTAGGGAAGCGATATCGTGATATGTTTGAAAACTTTTGACGCCACAACTGAATGCTTTGGGCTTCATTAACATGTGGTATCAACAAGATGGTGCCACATCGCATGCAGCCAGGATTACAATGGAATTACTGCGAGATCTCGCTCCGCAACAAGTTATGTCAAGAAATGATGATGTTGATTGACCTCCACTGTCGCCTGATTTGATTGCTCCGGACTTCTTTTTGTGGGGATATCTGAAAAGCGAGGTTTACGCAAACAAACCAGAAACGTTTGAGCAACACAAACAAAATATTCGTGATGAAATTAATGAAATACCGCGTGAAATGTGCGAGAATGTAATGGAAAATGTGCTTAAAAGGGGTCGCACTTGTGAGGCTAACAGAGGCGGATATTTATCTGATATTGTATTCCATACATAACTGCCGACATTAAAAAAAAATTTATCAATGGATCTTATATTGATAAATGTTTTATTCAATGTTTCTCTTTCATTTAATCAAAAATTATAAACAAAATGGTATACCTTCCCGACCTTAGAGCAAAATATTATTTTCTGCCACTGAATTGCGTCTCAAATGGAACTCGAATAGAAATATTAAGTGAATATTTGTTTAGAATGTGAATCAAGACCAAACTTCGTATGTTCTTTTAAATAAAATTATGAATTAAAAACCGAAACGAAACTACAGTGAAAGTCACTTCGTTTCATTTCAAGTTTTTCTGGGATTCCTTTGACAAATATCCTAAAGCATATTTCTTTGGCAAATCGTCTTGTAGTTGAGTTACTGATGGAAAGTTTATTTCATAGGACTTTGTTCGTTTTAATTTTTAAGTAGATTTGTTTTGAAACATTCTAATTTTAAACATTGTTTATTCTTACGTATTTAAAAATTTGTATTTGTTTTATCTGGCTTAAATGCTTAGTTACTGTATTCATTTATAAGTTGTTTTCATATTTGCCTGTTATTTTTCGCTTTGTATTTAAGTTCATATCAGGCTTTTTTTTTTAATATATTTCTTTTATTTAATTAATTATATTTTATATTTCTGTTATTATATTTTTATCATCACATTTACTATTCCAATTCATATATTGTTACATATCGATCCGTTGAACATTTACTTAACACTTTAAGTTTAGTTCGAAACAACACAACCCCACGTATAACAATTTGTACTAAATCGTAGTTTTAAGACACAAATGCTAACACATGTTTTTTTTTTTTTTGCAAAACAACAAGTTTTAACAAAAATTGCGAATTTGCATAATAGCTAAGAATTGAATACAGGAAAAAAATTTAACGTAAACAAAATAGGGAAGGGAATTTGTGCGAAAGGCTGTAATGTTTACTGAAAACACTGATTAGTCTGTGGTTTGGAAGCCTAGGAACCTGCAAGAATATTTCAACCAATACAAGACAGCTGAAATTTGACAAAATTTTAACTTTAGAAACATTTCTTATTTAAAAAAAAGAATGTAAAGCAGTGTAAGATGATAATTATTCTAATACTACATTTCAATTCGGGTTTTTGCCGCTAATTCATTAAGGGTGAGAAAAACTAAAAAGATGTTTTTCAAGTAAATTACAAGAAATTTGCACATGGTAAATTTTATTTTATTATACAGATTTTTTTTACAAATTTTGTTTGAAAGTTTTAATTAAAAAAAAAAATTCGTAAGTAATGCAGAAAACATTTTGAAGTTATGCTTGCGTAGAATTTTGAAGATTTTGTTATATAATTTTGAGAATATCTTAAATAATTCTTTTAAATTAATTTTTGAAATAATTTTCGGCTGTAAATATTTCCATTTGAAATGAATTATAAATTTGAAAGTGACAATTTTTTAAAATTTTTTAGTCGACTTTTTATACTTTTCGACTTAGAATTTAAAATACACCTATTGCATTTTATTTCACAAATTATTTTCAAAGTTCTTTACCTTTTTTTGAACAAATAAATAAAGAAGAAAGCATTTCGAGAACGGTATCTACAAAAAATACCGTTGATCGTTTAGAAAGTCCTCATAAAGGGATTGTCGAAATTCTTTTTGTCGCTAAGTAAGTCAATCTACTCTCTCTGTCGTTTAGTTTGTTTACGGTGCTCGATTTTGTCAAATCTTCTCAAGTGTATTTTGCAAGTTTTGCATATTATTCAAATATTAAACAAAAAGTTTCTCTCAAATTTTTCGTTTTGCAAATGGAATTTCGTGTGCTGAATCGCTGGAAATGTTGCAGAACGTTTATCGACGTTGTCAAAAACACGCTTACAATGGTTTCAAAAGCCAGTTCTGAACAGTTCAATCGCCTAAAGGCCGTTGAAAACATATTGAAATATGTAAGTCAATTCAGGGTTTTACGAATTCGACATGCAGACTAGTCAACTACCTTCGGAATAGCGCTTTCCAACTGAGCTAAAATCGAAAAAACTACTTCGAAATTGATCAAAATTCAAGGTAATATTGATTGCTTCCTTTGATTATTCCGATATTGTGACGCAATAATATCTTATAACACCTGGACTTTATGCAATATTTGAAAGAGCAAATTCGTCGAGAAAGGCTTAAATCATGGAGAGAAAACTCATAGCTTTTGCACTGCGATTTCGCAAGCATATCATTGTGAACGAGAATCTATTCAAAAACTATCTGCTTTGAAGACGATACAATAAAATTTTAATTTAAATTAAATATTTTATGTTTTGCTGACCAATTTCCGAAACTACAGGGCTACTAATTTAGTGGTTTTAAAACCACCGGTCTGGCAAGACTATCAGCTGTTAAATACCTGTCATCCGAAGTAGGTTTGCCATCGTATAATCGTGTAGCAACCGAAGAACGTGTAGAAATAGTTAGAATCTACTACAAAAGTAGTTTTTTAAATGTGGACACTTTTTGCGCATAGATTGGAAGCATTACAGATATGATCGCAATGTTTCAGTGTCGAAAATATCGTCTCTGTTAGTTAAAATGTGGCTGATAATCCGAATTTCAATTTAGAATGCTATGGCCGTATAATAAACGACTTGTTTTTGTCTGAAGTTGGAGATTATGAACCGGGCGATATGTGGTTGCAACAGGACGGTGCCACGAGCCACACAACACGACCGATTTTGACTTTATTGCATGAGAAGTTTCCAGAAAGCATAATTTGCTTTACTGCATGAGAAGCGTTATTTCACTTCTAAGTGACATAAACTGGGGCGGAATATCCCTAAACGTTGGAGCTTTTGAAAACCAACATTAGTCAAGTTATCGCCGAGATACCGTCTGAAATGTGAAATAAAAACGTGTCGAAAACTGCTTCAAAAGGATACACTGCTGTAAGCAATCCAGAGGCAAGGTCCCAGCTTTGTAATGAAATAATAGTTTCCTCGAAATGATAACTTTATGTGCGTTTTATTTAACTTTACTTTTGAGACCGAAAAATGGGCTTTCTGACTGTTATTCAATTGGGAGTAACCAGCAGCACAAAGCTAGCAGGAAACGAGTATTCCCTGAACATGCCACGGGCTGGCTTGAGTAACAGGCTAACACCGATGCTGCTGTAACATATGTTAGTCAACTCAGCTCTTATACCAGTCTAATGGTACTCCAACGTTACGGCCTCATAAACCGCTTAAATTAAAATTAATATGAAAATACAAGTGAAAAGAAAGAAATGGAGCTCCATAGAGGTATAAAGATCATGACTTAAGGATATGAACCTGGAAAGTCTGAACTTCATTGATACCCTTGATAATCATAAAACTTGCATCACTATCGCTCAGCAGATGTGATGGACGTGACAAGAACTCACTCGACAAAAAAAACTCTGATATCTGCTACATCTTTCTTAAATGTATTCAGATGTGGTCATATTCTTGCACGGTGTAGATAAGTCACAGTTTATAACCAATTTGCATCAAGACAAAGTACTTTTTTTTTGTACATGCCCTGATGGAAGACAAAGAGGAGATCAAAGCTGAATTTTTATCAGTTCTGGGAGAAAAAGTTAATAGTTCCGGATAGCAGTACCATCAGCGATGGTATACCTATAGATTGACTTTGACTGATTTGAAATGAGATCAGAATAATAATATAATTACTTAAGAATAACAATGTGGCAAGTGCTGATTGGACCTTACTAGCGCAGCCTTAGACTTGACAAATGTTGGGAAGAAGAAGAGATCAACTCAAACCATCTATCCGTCGATTAAAAGGCTGCCTTCATGGCTTAAGAATAACAATGTGGCGAGTGCTGATTGGACCTTATTAGGCAGCTTTAGACTTGACAAATGTTGGGAAGAAGAAGAGATGAACTCAAACCACCTATCCGTCAATTAAAAAGCTGCCTTCATGGCTTAAGAACAACAATGTGTCGAGTGATGATTGAACCTTATTAGCGCAGTTTTAGACCTGACAAATCTTGGGAAGGAGAACAGATCGGCTCAAACCATCTATCTATCTATATCAGGTTATAAGCTAAGTTTAGTATTTCTTCAAATCTTATACGTCTTTGTCTTTCCGCCCCAGACGGAGTGTGCAGTAAAAATAGGCAAAAATCCTAATGGGTCCTTCAGCACTAAAGGAGGATTCAGACAGAGAGGCAGCGTATCGTTTGATTTCTTCAACATTCTTAGGATATGCAGTAAATAAGATACCATCTTCAAAAAAAGGCACATGTTATTTACACGCGCTGATGGTATAGACATCATTGTCTGAAAACTGCGAAATGTTACTGCAGCCATCTCAAGTATTGAGAAGTAGAAGAAAATCAAGTTTTTTATTTCGATGAACTGAAAGTTGCGTGAAAATTGGGAACCATAACTTTGGAATGGTGGATGAATTCATCTACATATACCTTGATATAACCGCTAATCAGCTTTGTGAGAAACTCTCCCATATTTCGTTTATGATACGCAATATTGTTTGTTATAAGTCAAAATTAGAATTAGCAAAGTTGACCTTTTTTGAAATGTTTGAGAATTTTTCAAATTTAATAATTTTGCACGAAATTTCCATTTGAAATTTGAGAAAAATGAGCCCGATATTTCTTTAAAGAAAAATTGATGTGTCAAATTTCGACGACTCTGGAGAATGTTTTAAAAAATGTTTGTACAACTCGGCATTAACAGACAGAGAGTGAAAGTATTCTATTGATTTGACTTGTCTTCTTCGCATAAGTCCTGGTATTGTGATAGAAGGAGATAATCCCATAATTATAATATTTTGATTGATAAATTTAAATTTCATCGTCGGAATATTTGGCAAAAATGTAAAATTGTTTTTATTAAAATCCGTTATTTCCTTGCCCTTTTAACATATCTTTTGCATTGCAATGTGAAAGAGTAATTTTACAATTTTAACGATTAGACTTCGTTTTCGAAATATGCTCTCCTCTTGAAGATTTCTAACAGTATTGTTATGTGTAGATGATTGTCCTTTATATTGTTATGTTTGTCTTTAATTGGGCTCCTGCCATTTTTTGATTTCTAACATTTTCATATTCCGTTTTCGAAAAATATACATATAACAAATGTCAATTCTCATATCTTTTGGCTTCCAAAACCGATTAGCTATTTCATCAGGTAATCAGTACTATTACAGCACTTTCATTGGGGACAACAAAAGATGGGTAAAACAACTAAAACACTAAGGAAAAAAATCAAATGAATTTTTGTTTGTTTGAAAACAAGGAAAACTAAAACAACGAATAAGGTGGAAACACAACATTCGAAGTAAAAAAAAACGACTTAGAAATGATGCCAGAACATTTTTCAGACTATTTAAAAATATCTTTCAGCATTACTGAAAATCGCGTCATCACTTCACTTACCTTGCAGATAATGGGTTGCTGGTATGCTAAAGGCATGCAAGTGTTGGAACAATTGCAACTGGGCAGCAGCTGCTGAATTCGGCATCATCGCGTCGGCTGTTGTCAGATATGGCGATGTTTGCTGTGTGGCACTAGAGACAGCCGGCAACAACATATTTGCGGCCGAGGTGGGTATGAGAGCCGTCGTGGCGCCCTGTGCCGTGTTCAGGGCGGATGGTGGTGCTGCAATGGCAGCCAGTGAAGCCATGGTGGGATTTGAACGTGTGGCAGCGGCGGAGGCAGCCACCGGTGTTGGCACTAATGGAGCGGCCGAAGTTAAGGCAGTCGCAGGTGTTGACGGTGCGGTTAGGGCACCGAGCACAGCCCTAGGCGCAGGTGTTTGCGTGGTTAAAGAAGTTATGCCACAGAGGCCAACTTGGAGCTGTTGAAATTTCTTTTGGTCTTTTTCTTTTTGGGTATCAGCGAATTTCACCACGAGTGGGGCCGAACAGCCCTCCATGGTTTGACTATGATGTAAAGCCTAAAAGAAGAAAGAACAAACGATTTATTAAAATGTTATTGGGCGGAGTAACGTTGGTCGAAAATAAAACCCTTTGTAATTTGTTTATGTTAAGGTGCCAGGACTATTTATCTTGCATTTCTAAGAACTTTTAAAGTTATAGGCTTATATACGTAGTTTTCAAATATATTGATATGTATATATATATATATACATGTCTATATATATACATGAATGCCCACACACATCTGCATATACCAAATATGGGTGGGTCATGTTATATACAGAGTGTCTGGAAAGTAAGTAAGTATCTTTATAAGTAAACTGTTGTGATTTGATTCCTAAATGTTCGAAATTAAAAAGGCTGACGAAAATTGTGTTCTTGAAGAAAGCCGACCACAGCGAAATGGTAACTTTCAGGTTTGTTTTGTATTCTAAAACATAATTCGCATACCATTTTGAGAACTGTTAAGTCTTGTGCATACTTCAGACCTTCGGTATTCGGTATTGGTGAAGACAAATTGGTCTACTATTACCTTTTTACTTTGATTTCAAATTAAATTTTTTAGCGACCATACAAACGTAATTGATGCCTTTATTTCAGACTGGGAATGAACTCTAAACAAATAAGCATGAGTAGATTTGGTATGCGCTAAAAATCCGATTGGGCCGAAGCAGTTCAGGATGTATCTGCAGCTCAGGATGTACCAAGAATAAGATTTCGTACTCGAAAAACTACTCAGATAGTTTTATGATTGCATGACCTAGTACTGTTTGAAAAAGAAAATACGACATGTTTTAAGGAGTGTCCCAACAAGAACGCAAGGTTTAAATGACTGATGCAGCAATTGAATTGTTTCTCTGGCTGTATGACATGTGGCGCCATCTTGTTGAAACCACATGCCCTCCACATTCATTTCTTCAATTCTAGGCACGAAATACTGGTTATCATTTCACGATACCGAATACCATTGACTGTTTGGGCTTGACATGGCCTGATTTTCATAAAAAAGGTCCAATGATTCCTCCAGCTCAAAATCCACACCACGCAGTGACACGTTGAGGACGCATTTGCTTCTCGATAATCACTCGAGAATTTTCCTCACCCCAAATGCGACAATTCTGCCTATTGACGAAGCCACCAAGATGGAAATGGGCCTCGTCACTGAAGATGATTTTATCGGCAAAATCAGCATTTTCATGTTGTCTCTCCAATGTCCAATTAACGAAGTCCCTTCGCTGTCCATGGTCAGCTTGCTTCAGTTCCTGAGTCAATTGAACTTTGTATGCATGAAGATGCAAATCTGCATAGTGGATTTGGAGACACCAATTTGCTGAGCTCGGTGTCGAATTGATGTGGATGGAGTTTGAACGACATCATCACGTACAGCTGCTACATTTTCGATTGATCGACCTGGTCAAAGCCGCGTTGTTGTCTTTACATCACTAACAGACCCAGTTTTGGCAAAAGTATCCATTAATCTCTTTATAGTTGACTCTTTTGGAGCATTATTGTGACCCCAAATTGATCGCAATTTGCGAACTGTAGCCGCAAAACTTTTACCTTTTTGGTAAAACAATTTCACAATGAGAATGCGTTGTTCATTCGTGTAGCGCTCCATTTTTACTAACCTCGTACCTTCTACTAGCAAACAATAACAATTGTTCAAATGTCAAACAATGACACTTCGAATGGCGCCAAATTTAAATCTTGCGTTCTTGTTTGGACACCCTTTATAATATTTCTTTAGTAAAGGTGAAAACGCAATCCTGACGGCTGAAAATGGGAATAGTGGTCATTGTTCTGATACTATAACAGCCAACCACGCGTAATTTTCGGTATCATCGATTCTGTAAGGCGAACTGTCTAAAATGTCGATAGAATAATGAAAGTCGTCGCACAAAAAAAAAACCCGTTTGCAGTCACTTGAATAAGACTGGATACAGAAAAAGGGTCGTCGTATGGTGGCCATATGTGAATGTCAAAAAAACCTCATAGACCGAATTTCGATATGCGGATCGTTGATGAATCGCAACAAGATCGGCTCATTTCTAAACCGGAATGGTGCTGAAGTGACTGGTGCTGTAAAATAGGTTACTTACTGCAAAGTTAAACTAAAAAGTCGTGGTAGAATCGCGGCAACCAATGGCTAAGCTAGAATTGAAGGTCAGGAAGGTTTTGCCTTGTATTTAGTGGAATTGGCAGGGAATCATGTATTATGAACTCCTGCTCTAGGGCCAAACTCATAATTCGGACCTGTACTCTCAACGGTTGGGCCGTCAGAAAGAAGCAATCGCCCAGAAGTGGGCAGCTTTGATCGATAGAAACGGAACTGTATTCAATCAGGACAACGCCAGGCTACACACTCACTATCGCGAGAAGCTCAATGAGCTTGGTTGGGTGATCCACATGTATCCACCTTATAGTCCGAACTTGCCATCAAGGGATTACCACCTTTTCCTTTCTATTATATAAGTTATGTAATATATTGACTTTTTGCGGTGAAACTCCATAAAAAAACAAAGGATCGTGGAATATTTAACTAAATTTTTGCACCAGACAGTACTATGTTTTTTCACGAAGAAGATTTTGGTAAGTGGCAACGCCAACCTTCTTTTGGTATTGATTTCCAACACTGAAATTTGGAATAGCTTATATTTTTATGTCATAACATGTTCATTCATGCATTTGTAAACTTGTGACATGAAATAGTAGTAAAAATAGACACAATTTTACTACTTTGCAAATATATTATCGAACACATTATGACAAAAATTCATAAGTTGTTCCGACCTAGGAGATGGAAAACAACACAAGAAAAGCTGGCAATGCCGCGAAATTTTTTCACGAGCAAACAGTGTTTCGTGGAATTTGTTTCCTCGTGAAAAAAACACAGTATCTAGCTTAAGTGAATGATTTTGCTAATGAAAAATTCGCTTCAAGAGATGTTTGTTAAAATTGACTATCCCGGTTTTTGTTTTTTGCCAATAGGGACATTGGTTTCTATGACAGAGGCATTACGGAATCACCTTCAAAATGGCAACTTTTAAAAAGGCAACATGATATCGAACAAAGAGGTGCATCGGATCATTGTAACTACGCTCCAATGTCATGCAAAATAATAGATTTTTTTTGCTACACTTTATATACTGAGCAGAAATAATCAATAACCTAAAAAGATTTATAAGATGTAACTTTTACGAAAAAAAATTCATTAATATTATGACCTTCGCATTAAAAATTAATGTAAAACTGTTGGAAACAGCAAATTATGATGAAATAGAATAAACTCCCTATTATTTTTAAGAGTTTTAAATCCAAATCTATTCCTGACACATTTCTTATGAGTTTTAGTTTTGTATATTCTAGTGGAGTTCTGGGTTATGTCCAGTCCATTTCATTTCGCAGACCGCAGTTCAATAAATGTCGGAGATGTGATAGATTATTCAGACTTTTGTGCATTTGAATGAAAGATGTGTATATAGGAATATATGAGTTAAATTAGGTAATTTCCATAAGAGGTATCAGAAAAGGCGTTATGATGATGCAATAAAAGATTGAATTTTGATGAATTTTGGACCTGTGGCACCCGGTGGCAATGAACTTCACATTCGAGCTCAAAGACTCTACCAGTGATTTCGGTTTTAACCGGCAAGCCGCACGATGTTCCCACTAGGGGTGCAACACTAAATGATCAGGCGAGTAATCCGTCCAGAGCTACCCAGTTGGGCAGACCAGAACAAACAGTAGGTTTGATATCTGCCCCTAATGATCATGATTATTTACTACTTGTATAACTCTTATTTGCTATTCATTTCCAGTGTTGCCAGAACTTGATAGTGAACAAAAAAACGAAAATTTTCGCGAAAGAAGCTAAAACTAACTTTAAAAAAAATCCAGAAAAAAACAATTTTTTTTGTTGAGAAAATTGATGTAGTTTGAACTGAGATATAACAACTTTATTCGCATTCTATATGAAACATGGCACATGAAACATTCAAAAATTAATAAGAATTACAAAAATGTATAATCTATATCAAATCAGTACTATTTCCTTCGCTTTTTTGCCACTAGATCCAATTACCTTAGGATAGAATTGTGAATGTTAGAGAATCCAAACCTATGAAACGATTTCATAAAGCGACATTTTTGGGAGATTTAATTCGTTTAATATATTTAAATATCCAATTGGCAGTCTAATATTTGTGAAATAATTTTCTTTTAGTCATAAAAATAATAAAATTTATATTCTAATTTTTTAATTCTAGCATTTGAATGGGAGGTTGCAGAAATGAAGGCGCCAGAAAGGATGTAAGAATGCAATCCATTTTCGTTTTTAGACACATCTTTAACAAATGTTGCACGTCTACTAAATTTGACTGAAGCTAAAGTAACTGAATAATAGATATGAAACTTAAAATACAGGATTTAA
>JAHXMU010023491.1:0-13057 GCA_019455685.1 Philornis downsi | reverse complement strand
CGGAATCATCACTAAACAATATGCGGATTATAATAAGCAGAGAAAAAAAGACAAAATTTTACAAATTGTATGATAGGTACCAGACGGTGCCTGTCGATGTGGTTCATTTGTAGTCTTCTGCTGTGTCTGTCAAAATATTAAACTTTGTCAGTTTTGAGTAATTCCATAAAGATTCACGACGGTTATAGCGACTGCATAACAAACAGACGAACATAGTTAAATCGATTTACTTGGTATTTTGAATGCTTCCGTCCAGACGTTACATTTTCGTATCAAGTGGAATGTAACCTAATTTTTTCAAGAAAACGTTTAAAAATTTGAAAATAATTTATTAATAATTAAAAACCTCTTAATATTCTACGTTGTAATCGAAAATTAATTAGTGTAGAGAAAGGTTATAGATTTCATTAACTAGCTTTCATTCAATCGATGTAGTAGTTCACTTTTTCCATTTGCTGTATATGTTGCCACTTCTAGGATCACACAAATGAATGTTGTGTGCGTTGTCTTTATTTTCTTGCTATGTGTGTATCAGTTTGCCAAGTTATTTTCCTTTTACCCTCCCGTTTCCTATTCACTTTGGTATTTTTACTCCCTCTGAGGCTATATCTTTGCGCTTGTTGTATTGCAGAATTTTTGTTTACCGGAAATTTGTAATTTTACTTGTTTCCGGTGCAATCTTACACAACCATTTTGTGGTTGACTATTTCCGCTGTAACCACAATGCAGTTGAACATACGCGCACACACCAATAAATACAAATATGTGTGTTGTTTGTGTGCATGGCAATGTTTATGTGCTCTCGCAGTTGTTATCCTTATACGAAGATTCCTTGTTGTGCTGGAATTCTCCCCTATGTTGTTATTGCCCTTTTATAAGACACAACAACAGCAAGGAAACACTGCATGCCTTTTAAGGAAAATGGTATTTAATAATAAATAAATATCCTATTCGTATGACACCCTGTAGGAGATTGTTTGTATAATTAATTGGGCTATAGCGATTAAGAAAGGGCATGAATTCAGACAGGAGGTATGCAAATGTAAACTTCAAAATCATTGGAATACAGGATGACATTTAGTTGCATTTTGAGTAAATGGTAAATAATGTAGTAAATCTGTCTCTTAGTTGTTCTTACTTGTATGAAACATGGACTGTTTCTAATGTGAGTCAGTTTGTAAGTTTTGTGTGGGAAACGTTTACATTTTGGATTGTCTATTTTGAGGTCCAAATATAAACATGTTGAGATTATTCACAAATTTAAATATATGCTATTTAAGACTCTTAAAAGGACATTTGGGATATATAATCAACAATAACATTGGCAAACAACGGCATGCTATCATCGTTAGAAAACTCATCTGAGACTCTAAAAAGTATATCTAATCCCAAATCTATGTTGGTTTATGTATCCTCTTCCGTTGCTGGTTGAAAGTTCGATGGAAGTAGAATCGTTTGGCCTAGGAGGCTAAAATTTGCCACAAATTATCCCATAGATTATGTTTAAAATTGGGAAAATTTCGGAAATTTCGACTGAGTAGAAAAAAAAAATTGTCCATACAAGGACTGAACCCATTTGTAAAAAAATGCGATATTTTTCAGAACAGTACATTTATAAACTGAAAACAATATATGATTGTATTGTATGGCTTACAGAAAAAACAATCTCAGCTCATGTGGTTTTAAGGGATCACCATAATTGTGTTATTTATTTGTATTTGATTATTATCTTTTTGTTTTATTTGTATCTTTTTTTATTATATTTTAATTTCAATTTTTTTAAATTTAATTTAAAAAAAGCACGTATTATAATTATATGACTTCTCAGAAGCAGTTGGGCGAGAGAGAGAGAGAGATTGAACTCCAATTGTTCAATTCAACTGTTTTTCCAGCAATTTCAATTGTTGGGCGAAGTGAGTACAATATGGGAAATCTTCACGTTACAGGGCTTGAGCTTCACTTGTCCATTTCAACTGTTTTTTCCAACAATTGCAACATATATTCAGTAATTAAAAGTTGTATATGATGATTGTTAATATAAACCAGGATTCATAAACCAAGTCATAATCGTTTTAATGGAACATTCTAGATGATTGTTTGATTATGGAGAAATACTAAAGAATACGTATTTTCACTACGAAAATGTTATAATCGGTATGTTAGTCCTGTAAAACGGTACTTTTGAGACGTCCACCTATCGAGCAATTAGACAACACATCGTCCATAATGCTAATGTTCGCAGGTGCCACAAGTGGAACAAGTTGTTCCAGTTAGAGAAAACTTTATCGTTCAGGGTCTCGCAAAACAATTCGTTCCATTTTGCACCATTATTAGGATATTAAACGCGTTGCCACTCAATTGGTGCCGGAAGTCCTGAACTACCTCCAAAATGTGAAACATGTAAAGGTAGTTGAAGTCATGTTAGATTATAACTGATGAAAGTACATGGATTTACTAGTTTGACATGCATGCCAGTTAATAAGCTTTGTAAAAGCGCTCTCAAACTCGAACGAAACCGAAAAAAAACACGCTGAATTCAATCAAAATTTCACCTAATTTTCAGTTGAAAGAATTCACAGCAAGTACTGAAGCCTTTTTCCGAAGGTGTATTTGAAAAATGTATTGTTGATTGGCATAACTTAAGTTATTTCAGAGTAAAACCATAACCTGTGAAGTGTTTATAGCAATTCACAAGCATATTCCATTGTTTTTCTGTAGTCTGCATACAGATTGGCTGATTTGAAAAGAAAAAACACTCTCGCCTACGCTCGATTTCTGTAAAATTTGGCTAGTCGTTAACCATTCCCCTTCATGTATCTCCGAAACAAATATATCGTTTTTATCATCGGAAGAAATGAGGGTACAAATTCAACTTCTGAGCAAATGTGTTTAAGTCGATTGGGCATAAATCTTTATGAAACTTATTAAATCTTCCTATTGGCCAATATATTGCCAGATCATAGCCGGAGATTGTAAATTGATAATATCAGCGATTGTAAATTGATAACATCGGATCGTTCCTTCTAGTATCTCCCATAAAAGTTAGCCGATTTTTGCAATTCAGTTGCCCCTTTAATTCCCAATGGGTTGGCAGTAGTAATCTATATATTTGTTTAGTTTATTAGTCTAAAATTTCTTGGAAAAATTTGAAAAAATTGACCGATTAACTTCACCACTTCCAGTGCTTTTCATACAAAAGTAAATTGATGTTTTGTCATCATATGTTATTGATAAATACGTTGATAGTAAATACGAGGTGTGATCAAATAATAACCGTTATTTTGAAATTTCGGATAATCGTCGAATCACTATTAGAGAGGTTGCTGATGATGTTGGCATATCGTTCGGCTCATGCCAAGCAATTTTTAAGGATGTTTTAAGCATGAAAAGTGCCGCAGCGAAGATTGTTCCAAAATTGCTAAATTTTGAGCAAAAACAACGTCGCATGGACGTCGCTCAGAAGCTGTTGAACGTCGTCAACGACGATCCTGATGTCTTCAAAAAGGTAATAACTTGTGGCGAATCATGGGCGTATGGTATTTATATTGAAACCAAAGCCAAGAGCCAAGACCGAAAAAAGCACGTCACGTTCGGTCAGATGTGAAGGTTTTGCTCACTGTTTTCTTCGATTGCAATGGCGTGATGCAGTATAAATTCTTGCCACAAGGTCGTACGGTCAATAAGGAATACTACCTTGAAGTTATGGGCCGAAACGCACAGAATTGTGGAAAAATCAATCATGGATTTTGCATCATGATAACGCACCAGCTCACACGTTGATGCTTGTGCGTGAGTTTTTGGCCAAAAATAAAACCGCAATCATGCTTCAACCACCGTATTCGCCGGACTAGGCCCCGCTAACTGTTTGCTCTTCCCAAAATGGAAGACACCGATGAAAGGAAAGCGTTTTGCTACGATTGAAGAGATAGAAGAAAAATCGAAACAGGAGCTGTTGGCAATACCAAAAAGCGCGTTTTAGAAGTGTTTTGAGGATTGGAAAAAACGCTGGCATAAATGTATTATATCTGAGGGGGATTACTTTGAAGGGGACAAGATAGTTATTGATGAATAAACAACTTTTGAAAAAATCGAAAATATTGGTTATTTTTTGATCACAACTCGTAATCCTATGTATGTTGAAGTATTGCCTGAGGATGAAAACGCGACTTCTGATAGCCTCCATACAGACAGGCCGATTTTCTTCTAATTTGTATACTTCAGCAACATAGATTACCTGGTAAAATTTGGAAAAATCAAACAAGAAACCACCTTCATCCTAGTACTTCCCACAGAAATAACCGATTAAACCCATATACCTGTACTTTCATGTAAAATACCTTATTTAACCCATTCTCAGGTCCATATCTTTCATTTTATTGTAATAAATTATGTACAATTAAACACATTAGGTGTTTAATAAATTCCGTTTTGCATAAATGGTTTGTATTGCTAATTGCCTTAGGGCATCTCACAAAAGCTTATGATTTCTCTTGCCAGCCTAAGCGAAAGACGGTATGTTATAACCCTTAAATATTATAGTAATTAAATTTAATAAGTTTAAAGTACGTTTCTTATATTGTGAATTAGTTCACAGCACTTGTTGATAATATGTTAGTTATTTACCACTCCCCTTCTGGCATTCCGCATACGTTTTGACTGAAGTTTCTGTACAAGTTTTTCCTACAGTTTAATGTAGGATAATACAGGGTGTCCGTCGGGAAGGTCTGCTTCTTTGTTTGTTTATAATTTTTGATTAAATGAAAGAGAATGGCATATGTACGGCGACATAAATGGTCTTGTGGGAGAAGCTCTTGTGTCAATTGAATCTTATATGGAAACTAATGCAAATCCTTGTGCAAAATTGTGGCCAAAGTTGTTCTTTGAAAACCAAGCTCCTGAGCACGGCGTCGAATTGAGGTTCATGGATTGTTTTGAATACTTTCTTGAGAAGCAATAACGCTTTCAGCCGATCTTGCAGTACATTGTGGTACATGTTTGGCCCTATACGTTACAGACCCTCTTTCTTCTAAATCATTCACTACACCAAAAGTAATGCGTCTTGTTGGCACGTTGTTTCTCCCAAAAATTTTATGTAACTTTCTCATCATCACAGTAATCGATGATTGATTTTGACAAAAAGGTTTCAACGATTAAAACACGTTAGTTCACCAAATATTTTTCTATAATAAATTTGCGACGTCTCTACTTCACGACTGCCAAATATGAATTGTCAAGACTAATGTTTATCAAAATGGCGGCAAAACAAAGCAGTATTCCTTCCCGACGGACACCCTGTACATTTTATGTTTTCAAGTAAAGTTAAATAAAGCTTTGATTTCAATGAAACATTTATTTCATTATAATGCTGGTACCTTGCCTTTATGTACGAAATACAATGTCATTTAAATGTCCGTCTTTGGATTGCTTGGAGCAGTGCATCCTTTGAGGCTGTTTTCAAAAAAAAAAAAAAAAAAAAAAAAAAAAACAAAATACGTCCCAATAACATCTTCATACTATAATGTGCATCAAACATTTATTTTTCCAAGTGAAATGGCTTTTCCATAATCACTTTTGGGTCCTTCGAGCCCTACATGCGACAATTTTACTTGTTCACCTAACCACCGAATGATAAATGAGCTTCATCGCTGAGGAAAATTTTGTTCGATTAAAAGTTTACGTTTGGATCACCACTATTGCAGTAAGTTTTAATTATTT
Organism: Philornis downsi; assembly: GCA_019455685.1. NCBI lineage: Eukaryota > Metazoa > Arthropoda > Insecta > Diptera > Muscidae > Philornis > Philornis downsi. Next base: position 7,342 of record JAHXMU010023491.1, on the reverse strand, counting down.
TTACGCGTTGTTCAGTTGTTGAACGATCCATATTCGTAAATGGTGAACCTTTCACTAAATAAGTAACACTTCGGATGACAGTTTCGTCTGGTTTTCCAATAAATGGGTAACCTGTTTTATATAAATACTCGTATTAATATATATCTATACATTTCTTATAATACAAATGGATCTAAATGTATAACCCTAGCAAATCTGCTAAAACTACGCCTATTCTGATATCACCCAAAATGACAGATTTGAGTAAAATCAATGTTTTGCCTTCATCAGCCTAAGATTAGGTCGGCCTTAATATTTTGTGAAATACAGGGTGAGCCATAAGGATGTTGGCGGTCTAAATATTCAATTAAAAAAAAAACTACGAAACATAAAAAAAATATATTTCTATTTTTAAAAAGTAGAAGCATGGGAATTTTTAAGACTTAAAAATAATGTTGTCCAAATGGCTTCCCTCGGCTGCTTGACACTCTTGGAACCGAAGTCGCAAATTTTGGAAAACTCGTTGAAAAGTTGTTCTCGGTACTTTGTTACTTTCCTGAATAATGTTCGTCTTCAACTGCTCTAAATTGGTCGGATTATTCTCGTAGACTACCGATTTGAGGTAGCCCCATAGAAAATAATCGTAATTCAATATCACCCCTTTTCGAAATGAGTTTTCCAGGAAAAAAATTTTTCAGCAGTTCTATGGATACCCTAACCGTATGACATGTGGCCCCATCCTGTTGAAACCACATCCTCCAGGTATTGCCTTGAAGTTCTTGCAAAGCTGGCACCAAAAAGTCTGCTAGCATGTTGCAATAATTGTTCGCTCTAACCGTCATCGCATGCCCTCTTTCGTCCTCAAAAAAGTATGGTCCAATAATACCGGTTGACGTTATCCCTGCCCACACGACAAGCTTAGGGCTGTGAAGTGGACGTTCATGCAAGCGTCGGGGATTAGTCTCGGACCAGAACCGACAATTTTGCTTGTTCACATCTCTTACGTATTGACTGTTGCGGATTTCGCTGAACTGAAACACGAACACGTTCCACAATGTCGGCTGATCTTGCAGAAACTGGGCGACCACGAACCGTAATTGGTACTGTTGAGCCGGTTGTTTCGAACATTCTGATCCATTTTCGTATCACATTGGCGCTTGGAACTTCACTTAAATTGTGTAAACCGTGTTCATGCCGATACAAACGTCGTGCAGTAATCACTGATTTATTGTTTTCGTAATACGCTCGGACACAAAATGCACGCTGCACTCCCGTGTACGGCTCCATGGCGACTAAATTTCCAGGAAGCGGCGCAGCGAATAACATATCCCCCCGCGACCCCGCGCCGCGCGCTACCGAGAAATTGAAGAATTAAATCGCCAACACTCATATGGCCCACCCTGTAATATAACAGCCTATTTGTCATACCTGGTCAGTCTTGAAACAAGTTAATGTCATTTTAATCAATTTAACTAATTTAACTAGGCGAAAATTAGAACAAATCTGCTAAATTTCGGTAAAGACACATGTAATTGAAGGTATTTATATACTGGGACTATGTTCTATATTGCTTCTTCAAGACTTTTGTGATATTTCGGTTTGAATCTATTGAATTATGATCACTGAATGCTATAACAAACCTTCGATCAATGCCTTCAAATCCTTGAAGTAGCCAATTTTAAAACTAACCTAATAAAAAGCTATTTGGTGCACTGAATAACCTTCACTCATGTATTTAAATTCGCTCGACAATTTGCAGTTTGTTTCCGCCCAATAAAGATGTCACATTTCAGTTGTTATAGGATACAATTTACGACCCTTTTTGGTCCCTCTCTCTCTCTTTGTGTCTTTCTCCCTTCAACCGTAAAAAAACCACAAAATTCATTCGTAAAAACGTTTTGTTTCTTCAGCTGCTTGTTAGCTATGTGACCATAAAACAAATGGCTATGAAATTTTCGGGGTAAAATAAGAAAAGTAGGCAATAAATTTAGAATATATCCCCATCCACTCGGTATACAAAGTTGCATTAACACTGTGCCACATGCAAATGTGCAAATTATGCATATGCAGAAATCTGCAAAATGCTGGTGGTGATGATGCTACTGCATCTCTGGTCACATATTATGCTAGGAATGATGGATGCGAGTAGGAAAATCACGTTTCACAAAGAAGCAAAAAGGAGCAAAAATGGAATTGACGTGAGCAATTTGCTCTCCAAAATGTAAATTATGATGGATTGCAATGAATAGAAATTATGTGAAATTTTCATAGTTGAAGATTGCAATAACTTTTTGTCCTAATTTGGCCGGAAGGAAATGCACGGAGGAATGACTGAATGAGAAAGTGTGCGAGTGAATGAATGAATGGATGAATAATTGGCAGGCAATTCAATTATGTTTCGGGGCACTTACTTTAATTGCACCAATTGCATGTTGTTTCGTATCGAATGTAACAAAAGCACAGCCTTTACTTTGGCCATTCTGGTCCCTGAGGACGGTGCACTCCTCGATGGTGCCGTGGCCCGTGAACAATTGCCTCACATCAGCTTCATTGTATTTTTTGTTCAGCATACCCACGAAGAGTTTACGTTCTGTAAATAAGAAAAAAAAATCATGAATGAATGGCAAATAATTAACAAAATATAATGGAAACTTAAACAAAATGAAATACAACTACCGCTACTCGTATTACCTACCAGCAACCATCCGGTAACTTTTCAAGTTAAGTAGTAAAAGCGCAAAAACAAAGAAAAAAAAAACAACAACAACAAATAATACACCAACACCAACAGGAAAGGATGGTGAAATGAAAAATTGTATATGTACTCGAATAAAAGCTGTGAAAAATGTTGCAAATTGTAAAACAGTTGGCAAAATAATGCTAAAACCCTTCGCTACAAACTTAGCACCCCACATTCATAGCAATCTTTTTCCTCACAAAAGCGCCCCCGTCTGTACTCATTTACATTAATGATATCGCCTTCTGCCCGTTAAAGGACAGCAAAAGGACTTGCACCGCCACATGCTGGCACACAATTTCACCTTCAGCTCGCATCCTTATGAGTGTTACTACTGCTGCCAGCCAATATTATCGCACTGTTTGGGATATAACAGTTTTAACCACCCATTCTTTCATCTGCCATGGGAAAAAAGTGCAAACAATTTATTGCCGCTGCATTGTATGAGCGACGGTTTTGCGCTGTTCATTATTTGAATAAGAACTGACTTTTCATTGGTTGTATGGGGTCAGGAACGGGTAACTGGAAGGGTATAATTTATATCGACTGCGATTTTCTCAGGGTATGCAGTGGCACGTGGGCGTGCCTTCTCCATAACTCAATCTAAAGTTTGAGGGCCTTCGAATTGTTCGAAAAAACCGAGTCTCTGTTGGAAAGTGAATAGTTTAAGTAATCCGGTTTGTGTATCAACTGTCGTGAACAAACCGGCGAAATCGATTAGATTTTAATATTTTTCCACAGCATGATTTTTTTTATTATAACAAATAATTTAGTTACAGAATGTTCCCAAGTTTAATATTTCGTGAAATATTTCTTGAATCATTAAGAAGAAATCTATTATAGGAGGTTTTCGCAAACTGAGGAGGTGACATTCTGTGATGGGAATAGTGGACATAATAAAACACCAGGAAGCTAAGTGCCTGTCTTGGAATCCCTTCTATAGGGCTGCCAACAAATTAATTGCGTTTTTTTGCGATAGATGGTGGTTTTGATATTTTTGAAATACTTTTGCTCGGCTGATTACATTGTATTCTTAAATAGTTGTATTGTTAAATAGTTGATATCTCAACCTTCAATTTGTGAAATGTCTTAACATTATCAGTGATTAGTCTATCTTCCTACGAAATTTTTGGCATTTTTTATTTTTTGCTTTTTTTATTTCAGGAAAGCTAAAAAACCGCTGAAACACATGGGAATATTTGTGATGTGTATTATTTGAATGCTTTAACAGAATGTAGATGTCAAAATTGGCTCGCGAAAATGCATTCTGGAAACTTCACGTTCAGTTTTTTTTTGGTTTCCGATAATTCAAAAATCTTGTTGAAGAAAGCCCAGTTAACAAAACGAATAAGCATTTGCGATTTATTGTTTAAAATCAAACAAAGTTATTCTCTTTTTTAAAACGCTCTGTCACTGGGGACAAAAACGGATTCATTACAACAGTTTCAACTGAAGGAAATCGTGACTCAACCGAGATGAACGCGGTCAAACTTTATCAACAAAATCAAAAAATCAAAAAAAAAAAAAAAAAAAAAAAATTTTTTTTTTTTTGGGTTCCGATAACTCAAAAATCTAGTTGAAGAAAATCCACTTAACAAACCAGACAAGCGTTTGCGAGTTATTGTTTAAAAGCAACAAAAGTTGTCTGTTTTTTGAAACGCACTGTCATTGGGAACAAAAACGGATTTTTAATATCTGTATCAACTGAAGGAGATCCTGGTCCAAGCGAGATGAACGCGGTAAAACTTCATCAAAGGCTGCATTGGGTTATATTGGATATATTCTGTTTGTTTTTAAGGTATGAGTTTACTATGAACAGCTGCCAAGGAACCAAATAATAAATTCTTAGTTCTATTTTTAACAATTAATGCAGCTTCATGGATCATTGAAAGAAAGAAGGCTTGAGATGGTACATCACAAAGGTATGACTATTTATCAAGACAGTGCAATGACATCTTCAGATTTGTATTTATTCCGATATTATTTACAAATCTTGCAATACTGATGAGGATGTAAAATCCGAATTGTTTCAATATTTCGTTTGGAAGTATTAGCCAGTTCTTAAACCTGAAATAAAAAAGGTGATGAACGATGACAGAAGATCATTGAACAAAATAACTCCTTCAATGTAGATTAAAATTAATTATCCGAAAAATTTCTTCTTCTTAGGTGGCGACTGGAATAGACATCCTTATCTATTATACGCCGTTCGTAGAAAATAATTTCAAGCGCTTCGATTTTCTGCACTTCTCCTCCAATTCGTCACACCAAGCGTCGATAGTATTTCAAAAATCTGGTCCTTCCAACGACGTTTTGGTCGTCCTCTTCTGCGTCGTCCATCGAGTGCGTTGTCGAAAACTTTCAGTGCCGAAAAATTTACTTTGAGCAAAAACCGAAATTATCATTTTTGCCAACCTAGTATTCATAAAATATACTGTAACTTAGTCAATTTTGGTTTTTTTGTTTAAAAATTCGGGTATAGCCACTTTCCGCGTTGATAGTAGGGTGGAGTCTGATGTTATTTCGTTCCATTCTCGACGAAGAGCAGTCTTTAAGGAGTGGACCATTTCATATTATTTAGTTGATATTTTGGCATCCAGAATGAACTATATAGACAAAATCCATTGGGTTTAAGTGCGAGGAATATGGTGGCCATTGTTGTGAAAAATATTAAGCCGGGAACTTTCTCTTTATGAGATGGTGCCGGGACTTTTTAAGACGTACAAAACGTCATTTAAAATATGTTCACTAATGCTAGCACTTACTTCCGTAGAGCAATTTACTGGTCTAAATTGTCTTTTAATTTGCGGTCACATGATTGTTTTATTTGTTCACATAATTGTGAATTATCAGAGAAGACCACATTTTTAAGTTCGTCACCATTATGCAAGTCTTTCAACAGCTTTGCTCTTGCTAGGCGAACTGCCTTTTGTGCAAATATTGGATCTTGCACTTTTTGTAGTTTGTAGGGCTTCAATCGTAGTTCATTTTTTTAAATACGAGTACGTTCATGCTACGAGCAGACACATTGATATTTTTCGCCAATTTAACTGCGTGTTGTCGTGAATTATGTTAAATTCTTGGCTTTGCATTCCAAACCAATTTTGACAATTCTGCTGTTTTCGGAGGTCCATTTGCATGGTGTTTTATGGTCTTGCGTATAAACATTTTATTCACATGAAAATGTAGTAAATCAATGACTGGATACGATTTACTAGCCAAATACAAAGCAGTAACTGTGTTGCACTTGAATTCCACTTCAATAACTTTTTAATTACGACGTAAAACGTTATGCGTTCGCAAGATTATAGTGAATTGACTTTATCAAAAACATGCGCCTATGAGTTTGTATGATGCATTGAAAACTAGTCGAGATATGGTGAGGGATTTGCCTCATTCTGGTCAGCCTTCACCTGAAGTTGAAGTGAAGAAAATGGCGCCTGAACACTGTCATTTAAGTTTGAACTTTAGCTGAATTCAAAAAAACTCTTCTTGTCTTATGAATCAATTTGTTTCACCTAACGTGAATGTTCGAGTGTGAGACGCGTTGCCGCTCGACTAGTTCCGAAAAACTTGATTTTTTCAAAAAAAGGTGGTGATAAAGGTGGCTGAAGACATGGTAGAACGAGCAAATTCCGACCTCATTATAACTGCTGATAGGGCAAGAAATTACGAGTTTGATGTGCTATCTAAATCTAATCAACAAACTGGTCAATTAACCAATAGTCAAGGGAATGTTGACTGTTTTCTTTAATTATCGCAGTATTGTGCACTCGGATTTCGAGCGACGAGGTCAGATAGTAAATAAAGAATGATATCTGGGCATTAAGTGGCGTTTGAAAGTTAAAATTTGTCGAAAAAGACCTAATTTATGAAAAAAAAATTTATAGATTTTGCACTGTAATTTCGCAAAACTGTCAATGTGAACGAATTTATGGCCGAAAACTCAATAAATATAATCGAACAACCACCGTATTCACCTGATATCTTTTCGACTGACTTTTTTTCTCTTTCTAATATTCAAATTACCACTTCGATGCACCCACTTTCAGTAGACGAAAGACATAACATAGAATTCTTGGCTATAAATGAAGTCTTTCCCGGAAACTGTGATTGGAAAATATTTTGCTGATGGAATTATTCGATGGCATATGTGTATTATGCCGGAAGGGGTTTCGATACGTAATTCGAAACAATAAATTCAAAATAATAATAAGTATTTTGTATTTTGTTGCTCAATCCTCGGTACTTTTGAGAGAACGTATTATCAATTTTACGAAAACTAATTAGCAGGTTTTTAGAAAATCGGACAAGTAATGTAGTATAAGTCGGCTTGACCGTGCTTTAGCGTATGGTTTGGATATCCTTTGCAGCAGCAGATATTCATTTTCCAAACCAACGCTGAAATTCGAACTGCGTGTTCTATTAATTTCCAGTTGTTGCTTGCTGCCTTTCCTGAATATTAGATACTGGTTCTCTCCAACCTCCTTGCGGTATTTTTGTACAACTCCGCCATTATTTTCATTCTCTTTAGTTCATTCCCATTCCCATTCCCATTTACGTTCATGTTTATTTTTGTAGTTTTCTCGAAATGACTGACGGATTACCATATATTGCCACTACAAT
>JAHXMU010023488.1:0-11146 GCA_019455685.1 Philornis downsi | reverse complement strand
TCACTTAAATCGTGTAAACCGTGTTCATGCCGATACAAACGTCGTGCTGTAATCACTGATTTATTGTTTTCGTAATACGCTCGAACAACTTTTCAACGAGTTTTCCAAAATTGGCGACTTCGGTTCCAAGAGTGTCAAGCAGCCGAGGGAAGCCACTTGGACAACAAGTCTTAAAAATTCCCATGCTTCTACTTTTTAAAAATACAAATATATTTTTTTTATGTTTCGTAGTTTTTTTTTTTGATTGAATATTTAAACCGCCAACACCCTTATGGCCCAGCCTGTACAATGTAATTTAAATTGACGCCTTTGGATTGGTTGCAGCAGTTGATCCTTCTGAGGTAGTTTTCGATGACTCTTTCGCACATTTTGGTCGGTATCTCTGTGATAACTTAACGACTGTTGGTTTTCAAATCCTCCAACGTTTGAGGATTATCTCTCAATTCCTTGCACAGAAGTTCGATTAAAACGACCATAATCATACTGTAATACACGAAAAGTGTCCAAGTTTGAATCATCGTCACGTTTTAACTATTTCTACGCTTTCTTCGGTTGTTACCCGATCAATATTCGTAAACGGCAAACCTTTCACTAAATAAATAACACTTCGGATGACAGGTATTTAACAGCTGACAGCCTTGCCAAACCGGTGATTTAGGAACAACTAAACAGATAAACTTGTACTTGACTTTAACTCTTAATGTATTCATTTTAACTAGTGAATAAACTCTTGTCATTTTATGAACAGTTATCATCGTGTCGCCTACTTTATAAATCAATGAAAATGCATTTGGTTTTTGTTCATTTGGGATATTCAACATATAATGAATAAAAAAAATTTTATTAGTTATAATATAATTATTAAAAATTATTTTAGTTGTTGGTGCTCGTATGATGTGACATTAACGTGAATGAACCCGGCACGACGATTAATACACACGAGTATCATTCACATAATGGTGTGATCGAACTGTGATACAACTAACAAATGTTTCGGAAAGTGACTCCCGTTAAGTGACTCTGAAAATGGAATGCGTATAAGGTCACTGATTAAGAAGCTCTTGTTAATGTAAAACATCAAATAAATTCCTTATATTCGCTCACTTCTTTAACACATTCTGTCAAAAAAAAAAAAACCTGAAATTGGCCGATGAAACTAAAGATATTTCTTATTCATTCTGATTCATTCTATTTTATTGTATTGCCTTCCGAAATAATACATTTATGCCAACGAATAATCTAACTATCAACACATTTATCAAACACCTTTTCCGGAAAAGACATCAGTCCTCGGCGCGAATTCTCTTTTATGACTTCTATCGACTGAAAACGGGTGCCTCTAACTAGTAATTTGTCGCCAGACAAAAAGTCGCCCGACTTTGGTAGTTGTTCCGTTAAGTGTGTCTTTAGTTTTTAGTCCAAAATTAATTCACAATGATATCTGTGTGAGTTGATGCGTTGGGTTTCTTCGATGAATTTGTTTTCTCAAACGCCGCATAATTACCAGATATTATTCTTTATTTACCGTCTGACCTTCTAGCAAGAATTCCGATGCACAACAACGCGATAATAAAAAAAACAGTTAACATTACCTTGATTTCTGATTGACTTTGAAGTGTTTTTCGGTTTCGTCTCAATTGGAAGCCATTGACTTGGTTCGAATATCAAACTCGTAAACATATCATGTCTCATAACCAGTTATAATGCATTTTATTAATGTGGGGTTGTATTTAAATGGGTCTTTCTAGTGTGTCTTCAGCGACTTTTACCAGATGGAGTTCTTGATTAAAATTCAGGTTTTTCAGAACTAGTCGAACGGTAAAATGTTCCATATCTAAATAATCATATAAAATCGTACGAGTTGATTCATGAGACATGGAAAGTTCAACAGATATCTGTCTAAAACTTAAACAGTCCTCATTTCCTTCACTTCATCACATTAAAAATCATTCAAATCATCAATCAAAAATGTTCGCACTTTAATTTTATTTTATAAGAAAAACTAAAAACTTCAAACTTGATGTCAGATTTGACATATCTACCTATATATACCAATATAGCATAGTATTACCATATATCAAAACTTAAGAGGCACACAGAATTGGGAAATCCTTATCAATGTCTCTACGTCTCCTAACTCCGTACAAACGAACGGTTTCCCTATTCCCTCCATATATCACTTATCAATAGTCAGCGGTTAAAGTATGATGATTTATGATGGCCAAAGAACAGTTTGATTTTGTTTATTGACCTTAGAGTCTTTACTATAAATATCGCATTCGTTGAATATAATCATTTCAACTACTGGATGATTTCCAAAATGTCTCCACTGCCTCACATTTTGCTTTTAAATGCCATGACCTGTGGCGTCTGGGCCAATCCCACCAAGCGCCGTACCCAAATAATTTCCCTACCAAATCTCTTTGCGTCATGACCACAGTCATATCTATGGCAGTTCCATCATTAGCAGTCGTTACATTTTGATAGACGCCCATTGTGTTGTTATGGAAGGCATCGAACCATAAGTTATGGTGTTTTAAACGTCAACGAAGACCCGTCTTAATTTTCCTGTATTTGTAAAGGGTGTCCCAACAAGAACGTAAGATTTAAATTTGGCGCCATTCGAAGTGTCATTGTTTGACATTTGAACAATTGTTATTGTTTGCTAGTAGAAGGTACGAGGTTAATGAAAATGGAGCGCTACACGAATGAACAACGCATTCTCATTGCGAAATTGTTTTACCAAAATGGTGAAAGTTTTGCGGCTACAGTTCGCAAATTGCGATCAATTTGGGGTCACAATAATGCTCCGAAAGAGTCAACTGTAAAGAGATTAATGGATAAATTTGACAAAACTGGGTCTGTTAGTGATGTAAAGACAACAACGCGCTTTCGACCAGGTCGATGGACCGAAAATGTCGCAGCTGTACGTGATGATGTCGCTCAAACTCCATCCACCTCAATTCGACACCGAGCTCAGCAAATTGGTGTCTCCAAATCCACTATGCAGCGAATTTTGACGAAAGATTTGCATCTTCATTCATCCAAAGTTCAATTAACTCGGGAACTAAAGCCAGCTGACCATGGACAGCGAGGGGAGTTCGTTAATTGGGTATTAGAGAAACAACATGAAAATGATGATTTTGCCCATAAAATCATCTTCAGTGACGAGGCCCATTTCCATCTTGATGGCTTCGTCAGTAAGCAGAATTATCGCATTTGGAGTGAGGAAAATCCTCGAGTGATTCACGAGAAGCAAATGCATCTTCAACGTGTCACTGTGTGATGTGTGGATTTTGAGCTGGAGGAATCATTGGACGTTTTTTTATGAAAATGAGACATGTCAAGCGCAAACAGTCAATGGTGTTCGGTATCGTGAAATGATAACCAGTTTTTTCGTGCCTAGAATTGAAGAAATGAATGTGGAGGGCATGTGGTTTCAACAAGACGGCGCCACATGTCATACAGCCAGAGAAACAAGTCAATTGCTGCATCAGTCATTTTAATCTTGCGTTCTTGTTTGGACACCCTTTAGAAGGTCAAATGGTAAATAAAGAACATTATCTGGCGATTATGCGACGTTTGAGAGAGTAAATACGTCAAAAAAAAAAACACCAGATTTGTAGAAAGACAAGTGAAGTTTGCAGCACTACAAAGCATCATCGCTCATTGATGTTATTGGGAACGAATTTCAGTAAATATCATTGAACAATCACTGCTTGAACATGTTATGGCTCAGGTTGACTATTTTTCTCTTTCCAAAACTCAAATTACCACTTCGTGGCAACGATTTTCAATCGATTGAAGACATAAAAGGGAATTCACAACAAAATCAGAAATCCTTTTCGAAAAACTCAAACGCGTTTGAAAAATGTTTTGATGATTGGATTATTCTTTGGCGTGAGTGGTTTGGCAGTTTTAAAAATAAAGTTAAATAAAACATACATAAAGCTATGATTTCGATGAAACTTTTATTTCATTATATCGCTGGAACCTTGCCATTATGTACGAAATACAGTGTCACTTAAATGACCGCCTCTGGATTGGTTGCAGTAGTGGATCCTTTTGAGGCAGTTTTCGACCACTTTTACGCACATTTCGGGCGGTATCTCGGCGATAACTTGACAAATGTTGTTTTTCAAATGCTATAACGCTTAAAGATTATCCTCATAAAAACAATCTTGACGTAGCTCTACAAAAAAAATCTTACGGCGTCAAATCGCATGACCTTGATGACCAATTAATGTCGTCAAAACGTGAAATTACGTTTTCCGGAAACTTCTCATGTAATAAAGCAAAAATCGGTCGTCGTGACTCGTGGCACCGTCTTTTTGAAACCACATTTAGCCCAGTTCATAATCTTCAATTGCAGGCAAAAAAAGTCGGTTCTCATGCGGCTATATTGCTCTGAATTAACGGTAACGGTTCCGACAGCGTTATTTTCGAAAAAATACGGGCCAATGACACCTCCAGACCATAACACGCACGAAACAGTCGCTTTTTCCGGATGCAATGGCTTTTCCACACTCACTTCTGGGTTCTCCGAGTCCCATATGTGACTCGGACGTAACTACCGAGTGAGAAATGAGCTTCATAGCTAAAGAAACTGTTGTTCGAAAAATCAGCATTGAAAACCTGCTGCTGTAGCACCCAATCAGCATATCTACGATATTGTGAATTGTCAGCCGGCTTTAATTGCTTTGCGTGAATTGGACTCTATATGGATGGAGGTGCAAATCCAAACGCAAAATACGCCATAATGAGCCGTAAGATAGGCCCAATTGAACACTGAGAACACAGTGGAATTGAAAAATTCGGATTATCTGTCACACTTTCACTAACAGAAGCGATATTTTCGCCAGTACGTACAAGTATATTGCGATGATGTACAGGCCTGATCACATCTGTAACGCTTCCAGTCTCTTCAAATTTCTTTATAATCTCGCCAATTTCTTGCACGAAATTTCCTTACGGACTAACAATGGCAAAGCTGTAATATTTCATATCATACAAATTAATTATAAATTAGAAACAATTAAAATAGAATTATTTAATCTTAGAAGTCTGTTAAAATATTATCGGAACAAATATTGAGATGAGTCAAACTCTAAAACTCTAAAGATTCCAATCTTGATTCAAGGCATATTCATTAACTTCATTAAGAATGTAAAATCCACGATTCAGAATACTGTTTTTTGCATAAGAAGGTATATCAAAAATATGTGTTCGCCGGAGAGACCTAGAAGGAACGTAAAATGGAATCTGTGCCAAAAGACTAGAACAGGCGATGGAACCACTGATTGTATTAAAAACAAATAGCGTTGTCTAGAAGTTACAACGATATTCTAATATCTGTAGCCCAAATAATAAGAATTTTGAATTGTAGGTTGGGAGAGATTCTTAAAATCTGAATGAAGAAAGAACAAACTTTACAAACACACACTGCACTCGTTCAATACCTGCAATATGAATATTGGAATGAGGACACCAAATAGTAGCGGCATATTCCAACTTAAATCTAACATATGATGTAAAAATGATTTTAAATGTATTGAATCGAATAGAACACTTAGATCCAGTTTCGAACAAGCCGATTTCAGAGAAGAATTACCCATTTTAAACACTTCATGAATCGGATTTCTGCAACGCAAAAAAGAAACATGAATACACTTATCCGTGTTCAATGAAAGCTTATTTAAAAGCCACCAATTATTAAGATTGTCTGTGTCTTTTTGAAGATCTGATGACCACCAATCTAGTAACTATGGCGACCATATTCACCACGTAATGCTCGAAAAGTGCTCACGTTTGAATCACCACTTTTGCGGTAAGTTTCAGCTATTTTTGCGCGTTCTTCAGTTGTTCAACGATCAATATTCGTAAATTGTAAACATTTCACTAAATAAATAACACTTCAGATGAGAGGCATATAATAAATGACACCTTGCGAGACCGGCGGCTTTGAAACCATTAAATATAATAACCCTTTAAAGATTTTGTGTTGTATTGACCGATTCTCGGTACTTTTTTGGCAGAACGTAATGTACCTCTTCATGAGATAGCAAACAAACATAATAGCCTGTTCGATAATATGCTATTTTTGTTAGAATGACTAAGAAATCTCATTCACTTCAAATGGTGTAGAAATAAACAAGAATATGACTAACAAAGGCCACTATAACTACTTTTTTTGATGGTCACTGAAGGACATTTTGAGGATTTGTGTGCGCATACTTGTTAAGGCCAAGGTGTGATAATTTTCTGAGACATTCCTAAGAAATTTATATTTAAACGCCTTTATAATTACACAAATTTTGCCACACTAACTGATAACTCCTTAACATTCCTGTAGTTTTCACAACAAATATGAATCATTTCTCTTGAGTAACTCAAGTGCTACAATTCATTGTATTTCTCAGTATTTATAAATTTATTTATTATCAAATAATAATCTTAAACTTAAACTATAACGCTTTCGATCCAAGAAGCATAATATGCGACATTGGTGAAAACTTCAGGATATCGTGAGCCGCAAGCGCCCACTACAAAACTGCTGACAGCTATCAAATAGTTTTCATAGATTGCTCCATTGCCGGCATCGCCATAACAACTGCCCTCTTTCAGGGCATGGACCATGCAAATTGTGGTCTCATCCGCGTCATTGTAAGCATCTTTGCAATCATCGGCGGTGGCCACGCTGAGGCTGATGGACCTTAATTTATAGGCAGAACCGGAACCGATCTGGCTGCCCCAACCGGTAACGATAACTTTTTTGCCCGTTTGATCACCCAAATCAGTGGACAAAAGCACTTTGTTAATGCGATTAGACCATTCTAAGTCCTTTTCCAAAGTCAAAACGGCGATATCATTTTTGACACCTTCATAGTCGGGATGAAGGGTAATCTTAGAGACGTAATGCACTACACCACCAGAAAATTGATTAAGACTGCCAACGCGAACTGACACACGGCTGGCAGACACACTGAAATGAAAACGAATTTGGAATAAATCTGGCGTGGCTACTCGAACAACTCTGTTCCCAGTGAACTTACGCCTTGCCGTCTTTTACAACACAGTGAGCCGCAGTTAGAATAGCTTTGTCGCCAACTATGGAACCACCACAAGTGTGGGCATTATCCAGACGCACGGAAGCCACATGCGGTAAAGCATATTTGCTAGTCTCTTCGCCACCCCAAATTCGCCCACTGGGTTGAGAGGATACGCTAAGGGCACAGATACCAATTAGAAAAAGTGTCGAACGTGCTAATGCCATCACTCTCGAGTGTCAACTGAATTGGCTAACTCTGACATTCAATTTCACTATCCGAAGTATTAAGTTTTGCTAATTTATAGCCCATTCCAATAAAAATACGCAAACGGAACGCGATAACTCTTGACTAATATTTCATTGTGTGAATTCCAGCGATTAAACGTCCACTGATCATTTGTACGTACGATTTTATGGTCGCACAATTTTCTATTCAAAACAGATCTTATCTTATCTGAGAATACGAGCGCACATACTGAATTATACGCGCAAATCAATCGAAATATTAATTGATAAATAGTTACAGGTGCTAAATTAAAGTTAAACCAAAGACACTTTGAAATATTGGAAAGGTTGAAAAATATTGCAAATTTGAAATATTGAAATAAAGAGAACAGTAAGTACAGGGTGACGCACGAATTGCACTACAATGGGAAAATCAAATAAATTTTAATGTATTTCACTTAGTTTTTTTTAAAGTATAGAAAATTCAATTTTATTTTGTATAACTAATTGGTTTTGAAGATGATACATAAATATGATACGGAAATAACCTCCAAGCTCATTAATGCATATGCGACATCTGATCAGAAAATTATTCATTGCGGCCTGAAGGGTTGAAGTCTACGAGGGTTTTACGTGAGTCTCGCCGTGAAGGCCTTACCCGCGGTGTGCGTCAAACTGGCCATATTACAATGCGATTGCCAACGCCCCCCAGGGATAGACAAGTAAAACCTGGACTATCTAGGAACAATAGGACAATTTTGGTACTATCGCAATTGTTAGCCCTTTCTTCCAGCCAGGTGATACCAAATTGATTATGCTAGTACGGAACATAATCCCTTTTGGCGGAGGTGAGGCCTATTTTACCACCTCTGCTACTCTATGGGTTTGTAGCACCCGGTTGCAATGCAACTCCACATTCGAGCACAAAGTCCCTACCAGCGATTTTGGTATCAACCACAACCCACGTGATGCTCCCACTAGGACTCCTACACCAAATGATCAGGCGGGAACTCAGTCCCGTGGCATCCTGATCCCCACGCTACCGGCTAAACTCACCGGTTGGAGCTGCGTAGCAAAACAAATAGCAAAGCTACAACCAAATTGTGATTCATACATCATACTTCGCCGGATTGGTTGCCCTGTGGCAAAATAGTATAGACTGGACATTTTTATATATCCGCAGGCACGGAGACCCCAGGCAGATGCAACGGTCGATACTACATTGCAAGGATGCAGTACCCTCACCGGTGGGAGGCGGGAAAAACTCCGAACCCCTTCCGTTCGCCGACGGTGAGCGACAACCATGAAATATAGACATAGGGAAAGCCCCATGCTTGTCCGTACCCCCCGAGAGATGAAAAAGCTACAGATAACAGGGCACGAATCCGAGACCTGCCCGTGTGTATCCCTATCACCCCCAGTACCAGGCAAAGCCTCTGGTCAGACTTCGTAGATAATCTAACTCTGTAGAAAATCTACTTCCAGTTTCAGGTATAAGTTGAACATGTTCGAAAATGGGCAAAGTTGGCAAATTTGGAAATGACTTGCCAATACGAGGACTCCTATGGAATACACGAAAAAATCTTCGCGGTTGATTTCTTGAATTTTGGGCTGAAATCCAAAAACGGGCACGTGTGTGTTTAGCACATTAGTTTCTTGACAAATTCAGAAACGTAGGGGTCTAACACCGCCAAAAAGATTGTAACAGTTGGTGAAACATAGCTTTACAAATACGATCCTGAATCCAGACAACAATCCATGGTGTGGAAAGCAGAAAGTGCAAATCTAGCCGTCAAAACAAATCAACAAAAGTAATGACAATTCACAGACGGGGCAGACGGTAGCTGTCAGATGACATACACAGACTGGCTTACCACAAGTTCTTAAAATTGTGTTTTGAAAATACAACAAAATAGCAAGAGGAAGATGCTATCATCATCGATGGAGAGACGAGTAACTTTATTACGCTGACAGGTATTGAATAATATCGTTCATCATCTCGCGAGTTTTGAAGTTTTTTGAAAACAAAACACTAATAGAGAAGAAAAGTACTCAAAAGTAAAGAAGAGATCAAAAAAGCAATGGAGAACAAAAGTACTCAAGAGTATTGGCAATGCCAATAATGTAATTAAGAATGAAAAAATGTCAGGCCATGTTACAAATCGGCTTTGCCGTCTTAAAAATGTATTGTACATTAATTTAAATTTGAAATTGAGACATTTTAACCCCGATTTTGCTGAAAATTTGAGTCTCAGATAGGAAGGACAAAACAAAAAGAAATTACAAATTTGTTTCTGCTCTTTCGTCAGCCCAGCAAAAGAACTATCAAAAATATCTACGGTTTTGGGTTGATTTTAAACACGTTTAATCGGCATTTTCCACTTGTATATCATCACTCAATATTCGGTCGCAATGCTCTTTTTATCTACCCTCACCATGGTGGTAATAAAACAGTCAATCCCTTCGATTAACTTAATCTTTATGACAATTACACAATTTTTTTTATACATAATACTATTGATTAAATCATCGTTAATTAATTATTAAGTAATTATTAAGAAATTACATCTTTAGTACATCTTAAGCGATAACGCTGTCAATCCATGACCTGAAGTAGGAAACTTTACCGGAGATGTCGGGATATTTGGTGCCGCAGCTACCGAAGGCGAAACTGGCAACACCAATCAATTTGGAACCGCTGACCACACCGGCACCATAATCGCCACGGCAGATGCCGGTATTGGCCGGATGATTCAAGCAAAGTGTTGAATTAAAGTTATAGCCGGCCTGCAGATCACATTCGGCTGGACTTAAGACTGACATAGACACTTGCTGCAGCTTGTAGGTTGAAGCGCCGGATTCTTGAACACCCCAGCCCGTCACGATAACGGTGGTACCATTGTCAAAAACATCATCTGCGGCAGCTAAGTTAATTTTGTTCACTTTCTCCGAAAACGTCAAAGTTTCCGAAAGACCCAAAACGGCGATATCGTTCAAGAAATTGCCATAGTTAGGGTGTATAACAATCGATTTAACGCTACAAATTAGGCCACCAGCAAATTGATTAATACTGCCCACACGAACCGAAACGCGGGAAGGATCGATGCTATACAAATAAAACAAACATTTATTCGCCTTTACCTCCTAGTAGTGCCATATAATTACGGCTTCTCATATACGAGTACTTACGAAGTTGAGCCCAACTCTGCGACACAGTGACCTGCGGTCAAAATGAAATTCTCCGATATAATGCTTCCCACACACGTATGGGCATTATCAACACGAACGGATGCCACGTGGGGATATTGGCCAGCTGTAACATCACTGCCACCCCAAATTCTAGAGTTGTTGGGCAAAGCATGGCCACACACAATGGCCATCAAAACACCAACCAAGGCGATATGGATTTTACGTTTACCAACCATTGCGTTCAGATTCGTACTGAGCGTTTGTCTACACTTTTGTTCAACCTGGAATGGATTAGGTCTACAAGACGGTCGATTTAATAGAAATTCGATTTGAAGATAACAGCAAACAAGACACGCCACGATAGTGATTGTGAATGCTTTACAGCTACTACAGAAGTGATATGAATTTTCTAAAAATTATCAAGTAATTTATTTGGAGTTATCAGCAAATCGTGGTCATAAAATAATGCAATAAAACCTGATGTCTGGATGGCGGAGGAGGGATGTACTAAGTTTATCATTCCATTTGTAAGAACTTCATACACTTATTTTGAGGTCTCTTACTGTACACATAGGAAAGGAATTTTAACTCAGTGAAATTAAGAAGTTTACTTTGTTATTTTGTAAGACGTTTCAATAAATGGTTAAGCCGACTTGAAAAACTTGATATCCTGTCCATATCGCA
>JAHXMU010023486.1:0-14957 GCA_019455685.1 Philornis downsi | reverse complement strand
ACCCACACGGGGGCAAATGCTACCTTGGAAAAATTTAACTCCTTCAACTGTTTCCAAAACTTTGTTCGTGAATTAAAAGCAATATGCGGTGAAAATTTATAGGAACAACATGAAACTAACCCATTTCATTCACATTTTAGTGGCATCCCTCTAATTGTGGGTGGGATAACTAAATATATATTCTTGCTCCTTGTATATATTCTTGCGTATATTTTCGGCTTGCTAGAAATGAGAAAAGAATATGTTCGCCACTCCCACTTATCTTGCAGTACTGCAAAGCGCTCATTGGTATAGAAAAGCTTTTGGCGTCTGACCAAACTTATGTCTGCACGTGTTCTATTAGCAATTATTTATTATTGTTAATAGAATTTGTTATACGACAAAAGAATATATTGTTCTACAAAGATCGACAAATCATATCAAAAGTGGTCATAGTATACATAAGGTATACATTAGAACTTTTCACGTTGGCGGTTTTGTCAACAAAATACCTACAATATAATTATGTCCGACAGAAATTAGTATATTTGTGTATAATAACTTATGATTTATGATAAATAATTGATTCCATGTCTTTTGCGATGATGTTTGAGAAGGCACAGGTAAGGGCGCTGATTATGGTATTCGAATGTCTAAAATATCTTATTATTCGACCAGCCGACAAATTAATGAATACATTAATGGAGAGCAATAAAACTACACATAATGTCTAAGAAGCAAATGGTTTGAAAGCGAATGACAAACCAAAGTCATGCTGCACCTAAAAATGGTAAAGTAATTTATTTTTCAAATAAGTCGGGCCGACGGCAGTCTACGTTGTTTTGGTCTGTCAAATCATTTGAGTATTATTCAATAACAGATGCCAAATCATTGTGGCAAATTATATGATTTGACAGCATGTGCGGATGATAAATCTTTGATTAATCGAAATGAGAACTCGTCGTGCTCAGTTTACCGCAGATTCGGTAGCCAACCCTTCACAGCCGTTTGGTCTTCAGTGAATAATCAGCCAACACCCTAAATAGTCGATTTCCTGCGGGGCACAAGAAGTCGAACTTTTGTAGACTTTCAACTTGTATAATTTTGCGTGAGTCTTAGGCCTGAACCTGTTCAAGATCAAACTGACACAGGAGCTCAAAGTGAATGTCCATAAACAACACTGCTTGTTCGCTAACTGGGTTTCAAAGCATTCAGAAGAGAAGTCAATTTTGGCTGAAAAATCATCTTTAGCGACGGGACGTATTTTTAGATGAATAGCTAATGATTAACAAATAAAACTTACGTATACACGAGGTCTATCAGGTGACGACACATAATAAAAAAGTCATACTTCTTCCAAAATTACATTGGTGAGATCATACGGTAATAGACAACATTTGGTTCTAGCCGAAGGACTCTATGTGTCGTACAGAAAACGCCACAATAAACATTCAGCATAGACGATTTGAAGGTATGGTTACCTCTCGTGAAGGTGACATGAAGTGATCGCTAATATTATAAAATAAAGCTATTTCTTTCTAGCAATATATTTTCGCTAGACTCTTCCATGTAGGTTTTCCCCAAAAATGTTCTATTTACCCATGGAAACCTAACAGAGAGAATCTGTTGTTATACAAACCACTGTGGTCGTTAATTCCAGTATTGAATTGCGTAGAGTTTTGAATTAAGAACAACATATTAAAACGAGCTGAAATCGTTATATATGTACCTATATAACAAGGTATATGCAAAAAGGTAACAGCCAAAATGAAGCCTCTTAAGTAGCAAGTATCTTTTAACCAAATGTCCTTATTTATAAATCTTAAGGACAATTGAATGAAGTCCGTCGGTCTGGCCGGCTGGCTAGAAGACATGATAACTGCCGTAGATCTTTACTAAACTATGGCATTGACGTGGTTTCTCCGATTTCGACTCAGTTAGAAGGCATTGTGTATTATCTTATCTCCATTATAATGGATTTTTACGAATGCGGGTCGAAATCGACCCATTCTAGTATGTCTTTAGTGACCTTTGCACAATTGATTTTTTAAAGAAAATTCTGGTCGTGTTGCAAGGAATTCTATTCAAACAAACCTGTAAACTTCACACCGTTCAGTTCAGCGGCCATCCTTTACAAGTTTAAATAATTATTTTCTATCACATTAACTGCATTTTATCGATGCTACGTTCATTCATTCTCCACCGCTTTTAATACACTGTACCACTCATTTGCAAGTGTTTTTTATGAAATCAATTCACTACAAGTCTTCTGTAACATTTTCACGGAATTCCATTTGCAATACAAAATTCGGGGCAAAATCTTTGTTCGAGAATTTTATTCATCGTAAAAATTGCAAAACACACTTGGGATGAAATGACAAATTTGAGCACTGTAAACGAACAAAATGACAGATTGCACACAAACACCGTGCCACTATAAATGATGGTTGCTTAGCGACAGAGTCCAAGGGGGTTTAACGTGAGTCTCGCCGTGAAGGCTTTACCCACGGTGTGCGACACACTGGACATATTACAATGCGATTGCCAACGCCCCCCAACGCCAAAGAAACCCTGGACTATGCAGGAAAAGGAGTTGACAATTTTGATACTACCGCAACTGCCAGCCAGGAGATACGAAATTGATTATGCTAGTATGAAACATAATCCCCATTGGCGGAGGTGAGGCGTATTTTACCACATCTGTTACTCTTGGGTCCGTAGCACCCGCTAGCTCTGCGACTCCACATTCGAGCACAAAGTCTCTACTAGCGATTTTGGTATCAACCACAACCTGCGTTATGCTCCAACTAGGGCTCCGACACTAAATGATCAGTCGGAAGCTCAGTCCCGGCGCCCCCTGATCCCCACACTGCCGCCCAAACTCATCGGTTGGAGCTGCGTAGAAAGCAAAAGCAAAACTATTACCAAATTGTGATTTACGCACCATACTTCACGGGATTGGTCGCCCTGTGGCAAAAGAATACAGACATTTTTACATACTTGCAGGTCCGTGGATGGAACATTGGAAAGATGCAGTATTCTCACCTTTTTAAATGATAAATTCTCTGTACTTCTTAGACAGAAAGGAAAAAATAGACTCAACTACAAAATTTATGCGCATCATTTAAGAACAACCTTTTGATACGGTTTAGCGATTTCCATCTGTCTATCCGCGTATCTCCGAACAAACTAAAAAATCGTGTGTATTCCATGGATGATATACGAGGTGTGATCAAATAATAACCGTTACTTTCAATTTTTTTTCAAAAAGTATTTATTTATTCATCAATTTGTATTTTATTTTCTTTAAAGTAATCCGCCTCAGATATAATACACTTGTGCCAGCGTTTTTCCTAATCCTCGAAACACTTCTAAAACGCGCTTTTTGGTATCGCCACAATTCTGTGCGTGTCTGACGAATTGCTTCGCGCAAAAGGCGCATAACTTCAAGGTAGTATTCCTTATTGACCGTGCGACCTTGTGGCAAGAATTCATGATGCACCACGCCATTGCAATCGAAGAAAACAGTGAGCAAAACCTTCACATTTGACCGAAATTGACGTGCTTTTTTCGGTCCAGGACGAGCATCGGCATTCTCTTAGTCGTCATCTTCTCGGCCTTCCTTAAACCGGTTATACCACAATTGAATTTGTGTTCTGCTCATAGTAGACTCGCCAAATGCCACAGTCAACATTTCAAATGCACATTTAATTTCATTTTTTTTACACAAAACTTAATACAGTTTCTTTGATCGATCATTTTCACCAAAACACGACTAACCTTTTTATCTGCCAAAAACAAACTGACAATCCAAAATGGCTGATATACCAACATATAACGGGTGGCCCATATGAGTGTTGGCGATTTATTTCTTCAATTTCTCGGTAACGCGAGGTGCGGGGTGGCGGGGGGATATGTTTTTCGCTGCGCCGCTTCCTGGAAATTTAGTCGCCATGGAGCCGTACACGGGAGTGCAGCGTGCAATTTGTGTCCGAGAGTATTACGAAAACAATAAATCAGTGATTACTGCACGACGTTTGTATCGGCATGAACACGGTTTACACGATTTAAGTGAAGTTCCAAGCGCCAATGTGATACGAAAATGGATCAGAATGTTCGAAACAACCGGCTCAACAGTACCAATTACGGTTCGTGGTCGCCCAGTTTCTGCAAGATCAGCCGACATTGTGGGACGTGTTCGTGTTTCAGTTCAGCGAAATCCGCAGCAGTCAACACGTAAGAGAAGTCGGTCTTTGGATGTCAAAAGAACAACTTTACGACGAATTTTGAAACGTGATTTCCATTTGAAGGCTTATAAGATTCAGATAGTCCAAGAATTAAA
The DNA here is from genome assembly GCA_019455685.1 of Philornis downsi. Taxonomy (NCBI): domain Eukaryota; kingdom Metazoa; phylum Arthropoda; class Insecta; order Diptera; family Muscidae; genus Philornis; species Philornis downsi. The sequence goes on along the minus strand of JAHXMU010023486.1, from coordinate 10,636 downwards.
ACCCGATGATGTCAATAACCGACTTAACTTTGTCAATTTGATGCTAGAGCGGTTCAACAATTTCAACAACGTGATTTTTAGTGATGAGGCCAATTTTCACATTAATGGCCATGTGAACAAGCAAAATTGTCGGTTCTGGTCCGAGACTAACCCCCGACGCTTGCATGAACGTCCACTTCACAGCCCTAAGCTTGTCGTGTGGGCTGGGATAACGTCAACCGGTATTATTGGACCATACTTTTTTGAGGACGAAAGAGGGCATGCGGTGACGGTTAGAGCGAACAATTATTGCAACATGCTAGCAGACTTTTTGGTGCCAGCTTTGCAAGAACTTCAAGGCAATACCTCGAGGATGTGGTTTCAACAGGATGGGGCCACATGCCATACGGCTAGGCTAGGCTAGCCCTTTATCGAAAAGGGGGGATATTGAATGGCCCCCACGTAGCCCCGATATCTCTCCATGCGATTATTTTCTATGGGGCTACCTCAAATCGGTAGTCTACGAGAATAATCCGACCAATTTAGAGCAGTTGAAGAGGAACATTATTCAGGAAAGTAACAAAGTACCGAGAACAACTTTTCAACGAGTTTTCCAAAATTTGCGACTTCGGTTCCAAGAGTGCCAAGCAGCCGAGGGAAGCCATTTGGACAACATTATTTTTAAGTCTTAAAAATTCCCATGTTTCTACTTTTTAAAAATACGAATATATTTTTTTTATGTTTCGTAGTTTTTTTTTAATTGAATATTTAAATCGCCAACATCCTTATGGTCCACCCTGTATAACAGACATGTGTACCAACATAACAGAAAAAAATGCGAAAATCGAACAAACATAGCTCACGAAATTTGAAAATAACGGTTATTTTTTGATCACACCTCGTATGAGAAAACTTTTCACACTCATAGAGGTTACATGTATTCTATGTTTAGACGAACTGAAAGGGGCCTATAGTTAAAGGAGGACTTCGAGCGAGGGCTTGAGAAGTTTTTGCTAGACTTGTATGTAGCCGTCGCGTAAAGGAAGAAAGCCTACTGTATCGGTGCAGAAAGCCACGATCGTACGTATGCAAGATACAGCAACCAAAATTCTCGTCAAATGCATTGCACAGAAGTGTACATTTTTCGGTATGAAAAATAAAATTAAATTAAATACATATAAAGCTATGATTTTTATTTCATTATAATGCTTGGAACTTGCCGTTATGTATGAAATATAATGTTATTCAAATGATCGCCTCCGGATTGGTTGTAGAAGTGGATCCTTTTAATGTAGTTTTCGATCATTTTTTCGCACATTTCGGGGCGGTATCTTGGTAATAACTTCACGAATGTTGGTTTCCAAATGCTCCAACGTTTGGGAATTATTCGCGTAAGCACGTTTATTGACGTAGTCCAAAAAAAAAAAAAAAAAAAAAAAACTACCGGCGCCAAATCGCATGATCCTGGTGACCAATTGATGTCGCCGAAACATACAATTAAGCTTTCTGAAAATTGTTCATGCAATAAAGCCAAAATCACGTTTGAATCACCACTATTTTAACACGTTCTAGAAAACCTTTCACCAAATAAATAACACTTCAGATGATAGCTATTTAACAGCTGACAGCCTTGCCAGACCGGCAGTTTTGAAACTGGTAGTGGTTTATAAAATTTGATTAAAATCGATTGTATAACACCGGGACCCCTTTGAAAATTACGATATAAATTACATAGTTTAACTCATATAATCCTATATCCACATCTTTCATTCAATTGCAGTAAATGTGGTATAAGTAAGCATGCATTGGTAAACTTACTTCTCCGAATAAAAATATGCTGCATTGCCACACCCCCTTATAGCACCGCACATACAAATGTATCGATTATGCAAAATAACAGTGGCGCCTCTTATAACTTTTTAATGGAGGACTACAGGAGGTTATAATTTTGCTCCTTTTATTATGCTTTAATTCAGAGTATACGAGCATTCTAGTAACAACCTAGCGATGGACTACGCCACCTCTCTCACTTTGGTAAAAAGACTTTGCGTGAAGGTACAGGGTGGCCTAGAATGAACGAAGTGGTGTGAATTCCTTATAACTTTTTTATTATATATTTTTTTTTGTCTTTTTAGTATTTTGTAAAGAAGACTTGGAGAATTTATAATGGAGCAATACACAACCGAACAACGTGCCCAAATCGTTGAAATTTACTTTGTAAATCAACGATCCATTGTGTTGACTCAGTGTGCATACCGTTGTCAATTTAATGTGCGGGTTGCACCCTCTCAGTCAACAATAAACCGTCTTGTTGCAAATTTTCGAGAACAAGGAGCAGTAAGGAACCTTCCTGGTGCTGGCAGGCGACGAACAGTGCACACGGATGACAATATTCAAGTGGTACAAGAGAGTATTCAGGAGGATCCACAAACATCAACCAGGAGACGTTCGACACAACTTGGCATCTCAAGAGGGTCGCTGCAGCGAATTTTGCATAGCATAAGAATGTTTCCATACAAAATTCAAATTGTCCAAGAATTGAAACCGACAGATTACCAGCAACGACTTGACTATGCAATTTATTTCCAGCAAAAAGCACAAGAGAATCCTAATTTTATTCATAACTTAGTTATGAGTGGCGAAGCCCATTTCCAATTAAATGAATTCGTTAACAAGCAAAACTGTAGGATATGGGCTACGGAAAACTCGAGAGTACTTCATCAACGACAATTACACCCAGTTAAGTGTACTGTTTGGTGCGGTGTTTCTTCAGAAAGGATCATTGGCCCATATTTTTTTGAAAATGAACGAGGTGTTGCCATTTCCATCAATGCTGATCGATATCGGGCCACGTTGGAAAATTTTGTAAGCCGTGGAAAACCATCCGCAAATATGGTTCCAACAGGATGGAGCCACAGCGCACACTGCGAGGGCCACAATGGCTCTTTTACGCGACATATTTGGTGAAAGAATAATTTCGCGTACAAGCAATTTTAATTGGCCTCTGCGTTCCCCGGATTTAACCGCTGCAGACTTTTTCCTTTAGGGTTATTTAAAAAGGAAAGTTTATGTTAATAAGCCCAGGACTATTAACGAATTAAAATCCAATATTCGAGACGAAAATTAACAACATAACACCGGAAATTTTGCGAAAGGTCATGGAAAATGTGTTGGAAAGAGCACATTTGTGCGAAACAGAAAATGGCCACCATTTGTGGGATATCATTTTTAATAACTAATCTAAAAATATTCCCCATAAATTTACTGTATTTAAAAAAAAATAAAAAAAATAAAAAGTTATAAGCAATTCACACCACTTCGGTCATTTTGGGCCACCCTGTATATGCAAGTTAATTACGTTGACCGACATTTCGATACTGATCTATACGTGTATCTCAATATGATACATCCAAATTACGGACTGGCGCTTCTAATACAACAGATTTGGATTGGGCTGCTAATCTAGACCGACTAAAATACAAGGCGTGTGCCATTTCCAGTTTTACAGCATTTCTTCATATTGTGGTTTAACCAATCTCTTATTCGATAATGGAAATAGTGGCAAAACTTTTTGCTCTTTTTCACTTTATTTTTGAACTCACTGAATAGGATTTACTTTTTAGTTAATACATTTTCAGTCTTACCCATTTCATAGCAACGAGTATCTGTTTATGAAGATTATTTGGCTCTTTCTTCGTTATCTTACATTCAGCATTCAGTCAAAACTTTCCTAAAATTGTTATTTCCCAAGCGACGAACCCAGTTTTCTGCCAAATCCTTTTAACTGTCGTCTATAACTTACAAATTATTTTAGATCAAGTGTTCCTTTTTCCATTATCAACTTTCCCCCCTGCTTCCACAAAGCAAAGGTATGGCAATACTTCATACAGACTCAGAAAAATTGCTACCTTTTGCATGAAAAGAAGTTTGAATGCATGTGTTAAACTTCTTTGCCATTACCGCTTCTTTGCTTGGCTATTAAGAGAGTTAAACTTGAGGTTAAATCGAAAACTGCGTTTTATTTTCTCAGAAATTTTTGTTTTGTCTTTTGCAAGTGTTCGTATTGCTGCCACTCCACGCTTGTGAATGGATTAATAATTTGCATAAAAATTGTTTTATGTAAAACATAAAAATTCAATTTCGTCTTCTTTTGTCAAAGCCAGTAAATGACGGTTGTGGCACTTTTCTTCCACATTCCTTTTTTTAAACGGCCAGAGGGGATCATTTTGTGCTTTTTACTGCGACAGCTTTCCTTTTTCCGTCGCCCTTTCTCCTGCCGCGGGTGCTATAAAAACCCCGAAAGAAGGTGACAAACCTCACCGAAATATATTTCTCGAAGGATATAAATTGTGAATTTAGACGGGATAATGTTGGCATAAGTATGAAAAACTGTTTGGCTGGAAAAGGTTCAGCGTTTTTTTGTTTTTTACATTCTTCCTCTGATGATTTACTCAAGGTGTGAATATGATATTTTTGGTAAGTTGCTGTTTTTCACCATCATCCAGGTGTGTTCCCGGGGGGATTTCTCTGCGGTTATGTTTTGCATAATTTCACATTTTATATGACGACAATATCAAAATATGGCCACAAATGTATTTATTCATATTTCGTGCATTCAATTTAAATGAAATTTGTGTTAAAGGGAAATTGGTTTACTTAAGCATTTTTTCGGAGTTTGGGAATTATTACTATGCACACCAAGAACTCTATGATGATTATCATACAAATGACTTGATTATAAACTTTTAGAAAAAGAAACAAATTAATAGTAGAAAGCTGTTTCGGCAAACAGAATATACAGCCATGTTTGAAAATGCTAAACAAAATGGAATAGATTAAAGGATAAATGTGTGGAGGCACAACTGATCGGAATCAATAATATAAGAACTGAAAGCGGTTTTGAGATAAAGACCATTTTCAGCGTTTTTTTTTTCAAAAGTGATACTATTAATTCATTAATACAAATCAGTATTGGTAGGTGTGAATTCCAACTCAAATGCCATCGGCCAAATTGTACGCATAATTATTGAAAAATATTAAAGTAGATAAGTGTTTTTCTGATATCTGCCAGGCCTATTTTGTGAATTATACATAAAGCCAAAAATTTCCAAGCACCGGGTTATCCATTTTTTGGGGTTTAAAAGACAAGCTGAATAACACACACATAAAGCTATGATTTCGATGAAACCTTTGTTTCATTATAATGCTTGGACCTTGTCGTTATGTACGAAATATTAGGTGCGCTACTAAGTTCGCGCTGTTTGCCAATAGACGGCGCCATCTGCAAGTGCTGATCGATTCTGCCATAACCTAAACGTCATGAGCAAAGCTTAGGCATATGATAAACATATCGTCTCGACACTATAGTGGCTTTCTTTTGACGTCATGTTCTTTTGGTTATGTGAATATGCACGATTTTGCGCCAAATAAATATTGATTTTTTTCTTTCAATCGAGGAAAACGGAGGCTGAAGCTCATCGAAACTTCAGACGTTCACGGAGATGCTGTTTTAAGTGTAACAACGTGTCGACATTGGTTCCATCGCTTCAAGGACGGTGATTTTGATGTTGACGACCGTTTGAGTGAAGGAAGACGAAAAACCTTGGAAGACACTGAATTGACATCATTGTTTGATGGGGATCCGTGTCAAACGCAGGTAGAGCTTGCATCAGTTTCAAGAGTTACCCACCAAGCCATTTAAAAGCGATAGCTTGCGTTGGGAGTGATTCATAATGAGTTGAAGCCAAGCGTCGTTTTTTCGCCTTTGAACAACTGCTTCAGCGACAAAAAAGGAAGGGGTTTCTTTATTGTATGAAGTTCCACTCATATGATGACATTAACGAATGGCTATATTCGTTGATATCCTCAAAAGATGAACAGTTTTACCGTGAAATCGAGCTTTGCCAGAGAGACGGGAAAAAGTAGTAGCTAGCGATCGGCAATATTTTCAATGAATCTTTTGTAAACATGTTTTCATAATAAAGTTTCATTTATATAAAAAAAAACTGTGCACATTATACATAGTCATTTAAATGACCGACTATGGATTGATTGCGGCGGTGGATCCTTTTGAGGTAATTTTTTATTACATTTTCGGACATTTCTGACGGTATCCCGGCGATAACTTGACGAGTGTTGGTTTTCAAATGCTGCAACCTTTGGGGATTATCCGCGTAAACATGACCTTTGACGTAGCCTCACAAGGAGTCTAACGAAGTCAAATCGTGTGTTAGGCGTTGCAGAGGAAAAAACTAAAGATCCGAAAATCGAGCAATTTGTATGGAAGTTATGAGAAGAGGCTCGATAATGGGGTCCATTTTCATTTTCGCACACCATCTTAGCAAACTCTTTACATGTATCAAATTTGAATGAATTTGGTGCTACTTAATAGAAAAAATTAACCTAAAAATATATGAGTTAAATAAGTCATTTGTATGGGTGGACAAAAAAGAGGTCGCTGCAGAAGATGAAATATGAATTATAATTAATAAAAGTTTCTATGGAGCTTCCAAAGAAATTTCTATGTGTAGTCGATTTTCACAGATCTGATCAAGAATTATAGAGGAAAATAATAAACAAAAAATTAAGGAATTACAGTCTACGTACTGGTAATTACGGAATTAGAACTAAATTTCAGAAAATCGACTAATTTGAATGGAAGATCCAGAAGAAGCATGATAATGCGCTGAATATTCGTTCTTAGATACTAACTTGCAAACCCTTAAAGCGTACCAAATTTGGATAGCGGTTATGAACATAAGAATATTGAGGTTGAATTGACCACTTATAAGGCAGGTGTCAATAGATTTTTTTCACAATTATATATCAAAATAATCGACACAAATTCAGTTCATTGTTCAAAAGATATTTGTAACTTTAGATGCTTCCTTTTGGGTGATACATTTTTGACCACGTCAAATGATATAGATACATCTTCATTACTTTAGGTGAAGGTATATGGAGTATAATACACCTATCCTACAGTGATGAGCCTCAGTAACTAGCTTATTATATAGAAATGAGTGCAAAGGGATAACATTTTTGCAAAAAGCAGTTGAGACAAGAACCCAAAGTTCGGTTCTCAGTACCATGGATGATGTACCGATTCGTTGAAACATTAGGAAGCGTGTCAGAAAATCGTCAGCCCTATTTTCAATAGAAATGGCTATAATTTTAGTATCTTTCGGTAACTTCTTTTACACTTAATGCAGCCACTTAGGGGACTATTTATCCAAGGATATGTGTTTCAATTACGTATGGAAAACTAGCCATACAGTGCTTTCAATTAATGCATAAAAACATTCAAATTTTGTGTATATGAAAAATTCACATTTTAGCCTCGTAGCTCAAGCAGTGCGCCCTATATTGTGCTTTCAACAGGTAGACGGACAGGCATTCTTATAGGTAAGTCGACATATATTCTTAAGACGGTCAAGAGTAAATTTTCCTTTATTATATAAGTAATGGCAATTTGAGTGCGCCCAACATTCTACGGATAATTTCTTCACCGCCAAATGCATGGTTAAATACCGCCAAAATACCCAAAATGTCGTCAAAATTTGAAATCGTATAATTTTAGATACAAACTACGGCTCTTATTATATTCTAACAAGTATTATTCACTATAATGACTTATTTTTTATTAAATTCTGTAATAATATTATTTATAATAATTTGTTTAATTACGAATGTGTATAATATTCTCATATTAAGAACAATAATGTATTTGGATGGCCTACTATATATCAGTTTAAAAATAGATATAACGAAGTAAAATACTTTTTACAGGGTGCCCGTCGGGAAGGTATACTACTTTGTTTTGCCGGCAATTTGGTAAACATTAGTCTTGACAGTATATTTAGCTGTCGTGAGTAGAGACGTGGCCAATTTATTATGGAAAAATATTCGATAAACCATCGTGTTCTAATCGTTAAAATATTTTATCAAAATTAATCATCGATTACTGTGACGATGAGAAAGTTACGTGAATTTTTGGGAAAAACAACGTGCCAACAAGACGCACTATTTATTGTATAGCAAAAGATTTCGAAGAAAGAGGGTCTGTAGCTAAGAGGGCGAAGCATTGACCACAACGTACTGCAAGATCGGCTGAAAACATTACTGCTGCTCAAGAAAGTATTTAACACTATCCATCAACCTCAATCCGACGCCGTGCTCAGGAACTTGGTCTTCAAAGAACAATTTTGGCCACAATTTTGTACAAGAATTTGCATTTGTTTTCATTTAAGATTCAGTTGATACAAAAGCTTCTTCTACAAGACCATTTGCGCCACCGTACATATGGCAATAGGATGTTACAGCTCGCCCATGACCACCCCGATTTTGATGTAAAAATCATAATGAGTGACGAGACACATTTTAATTTGAATGGGTATGTGAATAAACAGAATAATCGTTTCCGGGCAATGGAAACTCCTCAAATTATTCATCAGTCACCTTTGCATCCATTAAAAGTGACAGTCTGGTGTGCAATTTGATCAGGAGAAATCATTGGAAATTACTTCTTGGAAACTGAAAAGGGTGTAACCGTAACTGTCAGTGGGGAGCGATATCGTGATATGATTGAAAACGTTTTAACCCCACAACTGCATGCTTTTGCTTGATTAACATGTGGTATCAACAAGATGGTGCCACATCGCATACAGCCTGGATTACAATGGAATTACTGCGAGACCTTTTCCTCAACAAGTTATTTCAAGAAATGGTGATATTGATTGGCCTCCACGTCGCCTGATTTGACTGCTCCTGACTTCTTTTTGTGAGGATATCTGAAAAGCAAGGTTTATGCCAAACAAACCAGAAACGCTTGAGCAACTCAAATAAAATATTTGTGATGAAGTTAATGAATGAATTAATGAAATTAATACCGCGTGAAATGTGTGAGAATGTAATGAAAAATATACTCGAAAGGGCTCGCATTTGTGAGGCGGACATTTATCTGATATTGTATTCCATACATTATTTCCGACAATTATTTAATCAAAAATTATAAACAAACAAATTAGTATACCTACCCGACGGACACCCTGTATTATTTATAATAATTTGTTTGATTAAGAACGTGTATAAAATCCTCGTATTAAGAATAATATTAGTGTAATTGAATGGCCTATTTTGTATGAGTTTAAAAAAATATATAGTGAAGTAAAGTACTTTTTATAATCACTTTTAGTACTTTTTACGATCTGATAGCAATTTTGTACGCAAAATAGCGAGATACCGATCTCTATGGGCAACGGTTAAGATCACTTATGTAATTTGCAAACGATATATCTTCTGCACAGGATTCTTGTAACCACTCCGTCTTAAGGCAACTTCCCTTTTCAAATGCTTTATTGCAGATACCATAGCTGATCTATGGTTATTGACGATTTATATTTGGTTCCAATATCCATTTCTTTCATTTTAATGTAATAAATAGTTTTGGAAATTTTGATCTGTTGGTATCATTTATCAATCACTTTTTGGGAATTTTTTTTCAAAGGATTTACCGTTGATTCCAGTGATGACTACTGCCGGATAAATTGTTTCACAAAAGTCCCAAATACAATAAAATGATGTATTAAGCTATGTTCAAATAAACTTAATTGCCGTATGACTAATGCTTATAATATTAATACTAATTCCGAATAGATCAAAATAAAACAAACTCATGAATGAGGCATGGAAGAGCTCCTCACATTTAGCGAGCTCGTGTTTTTAGACTCACTCAGCGGGATCTACAGTTTAACGACGATTCGGAACGTCACAGTTTGAGAAGCATTTGTAAGACTTATCGATTGCTCGGCTGCTCAAAGTGTTCGTCAGATATATCGAGATGACTGCCGCTCATATAATGATAAGTGGCTCTGTGCTGGATTGAACCTGCAATCATGCGATTGATAGTCGCGTATACTAAACATTGCGGCACGATCAGTAAATTTGGAACGGTACGCAATACTCTATGAAAATATTATGAAAAAAAGTCGCAAACGATTTAAAAAAAACTGCTAAGAAAATCGCCAACCTCTATTCTAAAATTTTCATCGCCAAAAATGTTTTGAACTTGCCAATCTGACAGCACTGCCTATAAGTAGTCAATATCAAAAATAAGTGTTCTGATGATTTAGCTATACACATGACTGATGTCGACTCAAGTGAGTCAAATAGTTAATTTGGAACGGTACGTAATGTCATGATGAAAAGGCAAAAAAAAAAAAAAATCGCAAACTGCTAAGAAAATCGCCAACCTCTATTCTAAAATTTTCGTTGCTTAAAAAGGGTTTGAACTTGCCAAATCTGACAGCACTACCAAATCCGACAGCACTGATGGTTTACCAATACACACGACTGATGTCGACTCCACTGAGTCGCATATCATTTGGCATAAAATGAAGAATGTTTTTGAGTTTAGTTTTGGAACAAAATGAAATTTTAACTCAATTTACTGCCATAAATCATTAAATTGTTCCTTGTTTCAAAAATGAACTTCATGTTCCTTTTGCCTCCTGCCACAGCCACTGGTGGAAATTATCGCTATTTGCGGTGGCAAAAAAAAAAAAAAAAAAATAAACTTTCCATTTTCACACTTAATATGATAAAATCCTATGGCAACAACACCAAAATAACTAAGCGGGCATCGTATTTAAATGTTTTA
>JAHXMU010023485.1:0-13165 GCA_019455685.1 Philornis downsi | reverse complement strand
TCGTAGGTTGGAATCTTCGAAGAAAATAAAACATAACACTTTTGTCTGTTTGCTCTAGTTGGTCAAAGTTATTAGAACAGAATTCTTAAATTAATTAAATTTGAATTGGTGAAATTAAAATTTAAAATAACCAATCTGGTTACCTTCTCTCTTATGTAGACTGTGCCTTTGTGAATCCGGCAGAGTTCGTATTTACCCACCCATGAGTAACTTACGTACAACCCATGAGTAACTTTGCGAAATGGCAAAAGATCGTTTGCATATTACCCCAGAGACATAAGGAACAGCATCTCCCGACTACTAGCCGCAAACTCAACTCATTACTCACAAGAAATGTACAACTTAGCACGTTCAAAATAAAAAAAAAAAAAAAAAAATTAGAAAAATTTACATTTTCTAAAGACCGAATGGTTCAACCGTGAAAATAACCTACTTTTGGATGTTTTATAAAAAGGATTTGGACAAAATATACATATGTCTTAACATAGTATAAAAACTTTTTCAAATATTTGTCAAAATTGAACAATCGCTAAAATATAGATACGTGGGAGGTCCCAAAACTAGCCGACCTAACAAAGAGACTACAAAAACGCTGGGAATAATTTTCCTTATTTTTCAACATAATCTCCTTTCAGTTCGATACACGTTTTCCAGTGATATTAAATAGCCTCTATACCCTGTTTACAGTAAGAACTGTCAAACTCCTTAAAATAGCCATTAACTTCAGACTCCACCCCTTCATTGTTGGCAAATCTTTTATCACCGACCAAGTTTTTTCAGGTTTGGAAATAGAAAGTAGTCCCTGGAAGCTAAATCTCGCGAATAAGGTCTTAGTGAAACAATTCGGACCTTAATTCATTAATGTTGGCCATCGCAGTAGTGGATGTTTGAACTGCAGCACTGTCTTGATGAAACAACACTTTCTTTTTCGTCAAATGCGCACTTTTTTTTCCATAATTTCATCACCTAAACGCTGTAATAAATTAGAATAATAATCGCCCGTTAATGGTTTTTCCTTTCTGAATAATAATCAAACAAATAATCCTGCCTCCCAAAAAAACTGACGCCATGACCCTGCCTGCGCAAATGGAATCGTCTTCGTCTTTTTTGGACACGATCCTCCTATTCCAATCCACTGCTTTGACTGTTCCTATGTTTCATGTGTGAAGTGGTGGACTCATGTCTCATCCATGGTTATAAATCGACGCACAAATTTGGCTTTATCGCTGGAAAAAGTGTATCGAACTAAAAGGAGATTATGTTGAAAAATAAATAAAATGTTTTCCAACTTCTTTATGTTTTCTTTGTTAGGCCGGCTGGTTTTACGACAGCCCTCGTAATGTGAAATTCATGCTTTGCTTTTATAAATGAGAAATTATTACTTTACATGGCTAATTTTTAAATTTAAATAAAAGCATGATTTAAAGTATTGGTTTGGCAAAAAAGTAATTTTGTTTTTTTTTTTTTGCTTCGAATTTAACATTTTTTATTCCAACAATTAATTTTCATCTTCAATGAAGTTCTGCCAACGTTGCGTTGACTTTTTGATACCAGGTGGAAAAAAAGACTTGTTCCAGTAAATACTGGAACCACTCTTCAGGTCCTTATCTGTATTGAAGAGTTTTTCATTGTAAAAAAGACTGTGAAATATATGTAATTCCGAAAATACGATATCAGGACTAAGCTGGCTTTGGTGACATCATGTCTCATCCAAGCTTCAATATTTCTTCTTCGTGTTTGCAAAGATGTGTGAGGCTTAACGTTGTCGTGGTGGAAAAATCATGGTTTGCAGATTTGCCAATTCAGGCTGTTTTTCTTTCAGTGCATCAACAATTATTCGTTATTGATATCAGAATTTATGGTTTGCTGCCTTGGAAGTAGTTCAAATTAAACCACTACCTTAAAATTCCGCAATATACACCAGAATTTACGGTTTGGTCCCTTGGAAGCAGTTTTAACTAGTCTATTCCCTTGAAATCGTACCAAATTGGCACAAAATTTGAATAAGTTTGAGCGAGTTCGTCTTGCTTGGGCCACGATCTCTTTCGGTTGATATTACTGTGAAGAATCCTTTTTTCATCCCCAGTTAGAATGAATACGTTTCAAAAAGGAATAATTTTGGTTGCATTGAAGCAATAAATTGTAAATATCAAGTTTTTTGTCAAGCCCAATCCGTTTCGAATCGAAACTTGTTTTGTCCGATAACGGCTTTGATTTCGTACTCGTCAACCTTCTTTAGCTGGCCACTCATCTTTTGGCATGAAATTTCTAGAACAGAATTTCGTGAACCAATTTTGGCACGGGCGTTTTGTTAGAGCAACTAGCTCATAATATACTTCACAAATATCCAGGTGTGCGTCCGTTGTCTTTTTTGCCTTTTCTGAAAAGAGCAATATCTAGTGAAATTCCACTTTCACAACTTAATTTAAAAGTAAACTGACTATCTAAAATCTTGTGAAACACTAAGAATTGAAGCTTGAAATGTCAGTCGGGCAACGGCTTAAAACACACAGCTAAACTGCTTTCAAAATATAAAAATAGCACCATCTGTGAGAAAAAAAACGAAATTACTTTCTTGGCAACCCAATAGTTATGTGAAAGCCAAATCTTTGCATGGAGTATGAAGTGAAATAGCTTGCCTAATGTTGCAAATAGATCTCATTTGCTGATGAGATTTAATTATACATCAAGCTGATGATAAAACAGAAAAAAATTAATTTTAATCTCCAGAAAACCTACGATTTAGTTCAAAATTTACTATTAACTGGAACGTGAACATGAATGCATAAAAATGCGAAACAATTCTTTTTAGGCCACCAGTGAATAAATGAAACCACAGCATTAGAAACAATTGGAAAGAGTTTGGTATAAAATTCAAAGTTATCAGAGAGCATAATTTCGAATAACGAAGTAGTGAAATATGTGGGAATTTATTTAGACAAATTCTTGTACTAAAATAATCATGTTTCTGAAACAATTACAAAAATTACAAAGGCCAAGAAGGCATTCTTTAAATTTAGACCTTTATTTCATTCCAAATATGCAAATACAAGAGTCAAAATAATTATGCAGCAATCCTTAATCACACCTATTTTTTACTTACGGCTGTCCTATTTGGTTTAATATAGCACTTTTAAACGTGGACAAAATTAGAATTTTTGAGAGAAAATTTTTATATGAGAACACTCAAAACAACTTTACAAAATAAATACCAAATATAAGATTGTATAATATTGCTAATAAGAATAGATAATTTTATAATAAGCTTAATTAGGAATAACGTTTTTAAATGTTCAAATTGTATAGAAGATAATTATATAATGGCTCCTTAATACACAAATGATATTTATATAATAAATTAAATGAAGCGAAAGTTTGTTCCTCCTGATAAACAAAAAGCATATAATTCAAAATGAAAACGAAATTCCAATATTTTAACACAACTACAGAAGAGCCAACGTAAAAACTGCTAACTATAACATGGCAAATTTAAACCTAAGATAAGAGATTTTCTAAAAAAAAAGCTTAAATCAAATTTTGTTGGCTTACTGAATGAATTTTGTTTTTCTTTCCTTTTAATTTTTGACTTCAACCTTCAAAAAATACATTTATATTTATATGTTTTTTCCAATATTTTTTCATTCTGTAGAACTGAATATTAATATTCTGTATTTCTAAATAGAATTTCTATACATTTGTTTTTGTAAAAAGCAAACTCGCATTGTAATAATAATACTAGAGAGCTCTATTTAGAGACATTATATATATACATATACACACATATACATATATATATATATATATATTTATGATAGTAAAATATAGTTTCTGCAATTAAACGAATGTAAAAAAATGTTGCAAAATAATTGGTTGATAGCAAAATAATAAATATAATATACATATTATTCATTTAGTGGCTCTAAAACCGATGGTCTGGCAAGGCTGTCAGCTGTTAAATACCTGTCATCTGTAGTGTTATTTATTTAGTGAAAGGTTTGCCATTTACGAATATGGATCGTTTAACATCCGAAGAACGCTTAAAAATAGTTAAAAGTTACTACAAAACTTAGACCTTTAGAACTATTTTGTTTTTCTACAAAAGTATGAAATTTGGCACACCCAAGTACATAGTTTCCAAATTTGTATTTGAAAGGTCTTCAAGAACCAATATTTTACAACTTACACTGGCAAGAACGCTAATAATGCAGTGGTCTTTTCGATTTCGTACTATACGATTATGGAATTCAATAATTCCATATGAACACAGAAGATTCTCACTATCATGTTTTGGATTTAAGAAGCTCTTAATATCTTGCTTGTAGAATTATTATACTTCACTATAAATTGTTGATGCTACACATTCTATATCCTATCTTTCTCCATATTCGTCGTTAATACTGTTAATACTATTATTATAATAATTATTATTAAAACTTTTTTAAGAAACTGAATTGTAAAATTTCAAGCATGTGTCGCAGAAGATTGGTCTGCGTAATCAATTTGGCCGTATGCTGCTTTGGACTGCGATATGAAAATGAAATAATAATAATAATAATAAAAATGGTGATTCAAACGTGGGCTTTCAATCGAACAAAGTTTTCTTCAGCGATGAAGCTCATTTCTCAAAATTGTCGCATATGGGTTCGGAGAACCCAGAAGTGATTGTGGAAAAGCCATTTCATCCGGAAAAAGTGACTGCTTGGTGTGCATTATGGTCTGAAGGTGTCATTGGGCAGTACATATTTTTCCAAAATGACGCTGGAGGAACCTCAAAAGAATCCAATTGCTGTAACCTAAATCCAGAGGCGGTCATTTAAATGACATAGTATTCCTTACATAATGGCAAAGTCCAAGCATTATAATGAAATAAAAGTTTCGTCGAAATCATAGTTTCATGTGCGTTTTCTTTAACTGTACTTGAAACCGAAAAATGGATAACCCTATATTATGATTTCCTTTATAATTGTCCCAATTTCGAAACATCCCATCTCTTATTCCGTGTAATACCTAATAATGTTATGTATTTTCGTTCCACAATTACTGTTGTTGACAATAGACAAACTTTGAGGCCTGACCCAATCACCGCAATAGGGATAGGAATGCCCACAAAAAGTATTTAGAAAAAGGTGTTTAAATCTCATTATCATTGTGTCAGTTGCTGCTCTTTTGACTTTTTAACAAGGACTATAGACTTTATGTTTTCACATTTTGTTGATGTCCCGCGTGTACCTTGACTGCCCCTCTTCGGTCTGTTTGTAGCTTCCTCCCAACCAAATGATAAGCTAATTAACTAGGACAAGTTTTGTTACGTTTTACTTTCATCTCACTCAGAGGAATTGCGTTCATTCCCCAGACACTGGCAATTTATACAATGTATCACACAAAAATGTTGCCATTTCAAGCTTATTGTACGATACCTTTTTCCTAGTCTGGCCTTTTTCCTCAGGTAATATCTTTTTGTTGAGTTCTATGTATTGTAATAAATTTGATTAGCACGGCCCGAAGTTACAGTCGAAGGTAGCACTGCCGGATTGTCGTCGCTTTCAAGCAAGAGAAGAATAAGAAATAAAAATGAATTTAACATCCCGGCTGGTGTCATTGCAAACGAGATTTATTTCATCTAATTCCCAAGCAGCACCTTAAAGTATGCTTCAAAAAACGCCAAAACATGATGGTCGCAAAGACATTTTCCTACAATTTCGCATTTTGCGTGATAACTGCTGTGGTTTTCAAACTGAGTTATTCGCTTCCCATAATATTTGCCGGTAAGAAAATAAAAGTCGGCTATAAAACTCATAAAAATGTTCACTCAATTAATTTTTGTACTAAAACTGTTCAAAAATATACCAGTAAACGCAAACGGAAATGAAGCATAACCGAGCAATTCCCTTTTCGGCTTCATATCTCCACGTTATGGACATTACATGGGCAGTTAAGTTATTGTTATATTTTATAAATCATCGTTTATTGTTGTTCTACCTGTTTTTGTGAACGGGCGGGCACTGGGACAAATCAGGTATCAGGCACTTTCAGGTCCAATTATAAGCTTTGCGAGAAACGTGAGAATATCAAAGTCCCTAAAGGACAAGGACAATTTAACGGCAGACATTGGAAAGAAATACATTCCATCATTAAGCAACTGTAACCTACAGAAAATGTCCTTATCCAAAAATGTTACATTCATTACAAAAAACACCCGAAGCAATGAGAAACTTTTTCTGTCTTCTATCTGTAATCCGCTGTGTGTGAGAGTTGCACGCGAGTTCATTTTATAAAATAGAGGGTTACCCATTTAGTGGTTTCCAGACCGCCGGTCTTGCAATACTGTCAGCTGCTGCATTACTTGTCACATGAAGTGTTACTTATTTAATGAAAGATTTCCCATTTACGAATATGATGAAAACCTACTAAAAAAGCAGAAATTCAAATGTGGGCTTTCAATCAAACAAAACTTTCATCAGACATAAAGATCATTTCTCACTCGATGGTTACATCAACAAGCAAAATTGTCATATATTTGGGCCCGGAGAACCTAGAAGTGGTTATGGAAAAGTCATTGCATTGGGAAAAAGTGACTACTTGATGTGCATTATGGTCTGGAGGTGTCATTAAGCAGTACTTTTTTCGAAATTTACGCCGCCTTTTGGGATTCGCAAAGGAATCCACTGCCGCAACCAATCCAGAGGCGGTTATTTAAATGACATTGTAATGGCAAGGTCCAAGCATTACAAATAAAAATTTCATCGGAATCATAGCTTTAAGTGTGTTTTATCTAACTTTACTTTTGAAACCGAAAAATGAATAACCCTATCTTTAGTATGTGAACAAGCAAGTTATCACTTTCAATTGGTATTAAAGACTTTTTACTATCTATACAATTTTTTGGGACATTTTTGAACTCATTTTAGTCAGACGCACGAAGAGAATATAAAAAATAATATAATAAATTTCATTCCTTCCAACAAGGACCGACTGTAAGAAGTTGACTGACTTTGAGTTCAACAGAATAAGTATGTATAAGCAGATAAGTAGTTAGCATGGCTTTTCAAAATCCTCCAAATCCTTGTTGGTTTTGCCATCAGCTTTTTGCATCTTTGCTGATTTCGATGTGATTTTCAGTAACGACGAACACAAAAATTGTATCAACGATAATGTGAACAGTTTATGTTCGAATAACTAAGTGACAACATCCTGTCATCCGCTTGTTACTGTCATGCCGTCAGACAAATGTCCTGATTGTCCTGATGATAATTAATTGCCCGTACGCATACATGTGTAAGTGGCTACTAGCTATATAAATATAAATATACTCGTATATTTGTATATACAAATAAATAGATAACTGTATGTAGTTGCGGATTTATTTAGTATTCAGCATTATGCTACATCAATTGTGGCCTACAGCAGTAGAGGGGCCTTTATTTTGGCTGAACATCAATAATGTTTACCAGCAAAATAGCAGCAACAACAGCTTAACATTGTGGCAAAAAATATAAATTTGTGTTGGCGCTTGAACGGAAACTTAATTTGGGTCAAAGTACTAAGATAATTTTGCACATTTGGCTAAACAATCAGAATAAAGCAAACACAGACTTGAGACAACAACAACAACAACAACGCTACCAACCACCCATTACAATATACGAGGTTAACTACCATTTGGCAGATTTTGCGCCCTTATTTCAAAGTTGTTATTTCGGAATGTGTTAAAATATAGAGGCTAAGGATAACCAAATTTGCTGTACCACCATCATATTTTGGCATTCGAACTTATTTACGCATCCATTCATGAAATGAGGCAAGTGCCCTTCATGTCGCCTCACCACACACACACACACAGAATAGAGGGAGGATGATGTAACAATTATTATCACTGCAAATGCTTTTTTATTGCAAGTGACACTCACTTGTGGCAGACAGAGTAGTTGTGTTGGTGAAGAAACAGATTGTAGTGGTAGCAGCGTCAAACGCAGTGAGAACGAGAACGAAATTTCCTTGTTGAATTTTCTTGCAATTGTCGTTATTGTTGTTACACAACATCACAATCATTTTCACAACAATGAAATACTGCGAATAGAAAGGTTAAAAGTAAAGTAGTTTAAAGTAGTGTCAACAATAACTACGAGGGCAGCGCCAAAACTAGCCGACGTAACAAATAATACGTAAAAAAGTTGGGAAAACATTTTCTTTGTTTTTCAACATAATCTCCTTTTAGCTAGATACACTTTTTCCAGCTTCTATAGGGTGGCGCATAAGTAACGTTAAGATTTGATCAGTCAATACACTTTTTGTTTGTCTTTTTTTCGTCTCTTTACAGAATTAACTAAATATTACTGGGAAAATGTATGATGGAAAGGCTCAGCACAGAACAAAGAACCAAAGTTGTTCAATTTTACTTTGAAAGTCAGCAATCGAAATTTCTTTCATGTTCGAAATGCTCCTAACGCTTCAACAATTTACCGATTGGTTCAGCGTTTTTGGGTAACAAGGGGCTGTCTGTGATCTTCCGCGTGCTGGAAGACCTCGTGCAGTTCGAAATGAAGTGACCATTGTTCGAGTCCAATCAAGTATTGAGGAAAACCCCGAAACGTCCACCAGGCGACGTTCTCAGCAGTTAGAGATGTCTGGGGGGGCTTTTGCAAAGAATTTTAAATATGTTACACTTTTTGCCATATAAGATGCAATTGGTTCACGAGTTAAAACCAAATGATGCACAAGAACGCATTCAATATAGTCGCCGTTAACGTTACTTATGCGCCACCCTTTATAACCTGTTTATAGTGAAAACTGCCAAACTCCTTATAATAGTCATCAACCGCAGACTCCACCTCTTCACTATTGGCAAATCTTTTACCACCGAGCCATTTTTTCAAGTTTGGAAATAGAATATGGTCCGAGGGAGCTAAATCTGGTGAAAAAGGTGCGTGATGGAGCAATTCGAAATTTAATTCATTAATATTAACAGCAATAGTGGATGTGTGAACTGGAGGATTATCTTGATGAAACAACACTTTTTTTTCACCAAGTGTGGCCTTTTTTCCATAATTTCGTCACCTCAATGTTGCAATAAATTAGCGTAATATTCGCCGTTGATGGTTTCTCCTTTCTGAATATAATCAATAAAAATAATCTTATGCGCATCCCAAAAAACCTTTGGACACAATCCTCTCATTCCAGTTCACTGCTTTGACTGTTTCTTTATCTCAGGTGTGAAGTGGTAGACACATGTCTCATCCATGATTATAAATCGACGTAAAAATTCGGCTTTATTGCGGTGAAACATCACCAAACTTTACTCATCTATATCTTCACGAAGATTTTTTTGCTTTATTGGAAGCAAGCGCGGCACCCACCTTGCGCACAGTTTTCTCATTTTTAAATTTTTGGTCAATATATGATATACAACACTCATTTCAGCTAGCTCGCGCAATTTCAGCAGACGATCATACAATACCATTTTGTGGATTTTCTTAACCGTGTCCGACGCCTCAATTGGTCGACCACTATGGTGTTCGTCTTGACAGCTCGTACGGCCCCGTTTAAACTTTGCTACTCAATATTTTATAGTCGTAAACGAGAAAGCAGACTTTCTCAGAATACCTATACAACCTAGTTCGGTATTAATGTTGGTTGGACTAAGACCCTCCATATAGAAATATTGAATTACATAATGGTGAACAATTTTTCCCATGTTTACAAATTCACTGAGATCGTTACCTTTTCATGGCTCAAATAAAACTACCGACAATATTAAACCACTTGTTTTGTAAGGTTGCCACTTTTCATCAAAACAAATTTTTTGCCAACTACCGGCTCCATATATACGTCAGGTTGGCTAGTTTTGGGACCGGCTTCGTAAATATTTGAACACAAAGCGAACAATTTTTTTATCTTTGGGTTCTCACTGTTTAATGAGCAATAAGGTCAGTTAGAGCTAACACTTCGTAACGGAAAAACATTTTCAAATTATTAAGAGTTCTTACCAAAGTTTGTGCTGTGTAAGATACAATTTTTTTCAAAAATTGGATTTAGCTTTAACCTTTATTTCTGTTTTTTTTTTCACAAATTTTTGAGATTTTTTTTGGTTTGTTTTTCGTCGCAAAGTATGTTACTGACATTTATTTCAATATAAAGAAAGTCTAAAATAATTCTACTCAAAATTACTACAATACTATTCAACTTAAAAGAAAACGACGTGGCTACGAAAAAATCTTGGAGATTTAAAAAAATGGCTTTGCTGTGAAAGAGTTTGGAGAAACTTTTACAAATTAGGAAAGTATAAGTTATTCAAACAGAAACTTCAAGGATTGAAATATTTGTGTAGAAAAATTAATATTTCAAAGACTTCATACGAATTATAATCAAATTTCGATATTAAACAAAGAAAAACATTAAAAAAATGTAAAAATACTGACTCCAGTATAATAATACATAACATAATATATATAATACATAATCGAATCATGCGTAAGATTTGATGAAGTTAATTCATCAGGAAACACACAGATCTCTTATTTGAAATTTCTATTTGCTGTGTTAAGTAAATCGGGCCTCTTCATTGCCTGATGGTGTGCACTCGAATAATCGAAGGAAATGCATCCAATGTTAATCTTTATGATGATAGAATCGTAAAAAACCCAACAGTTTTTGACAAATTGCAAGATTACTTTTATTCTCGTGAGTAAAATCACTTAAAGTTTATAGTGTGTAAAAAAATTAAAAAAATATCAATTCATCGGGCCAAACGTGGACTGGCTAGCTTTCAAATCACAATTGAATGTAGATTTTTTTTAACAATTCTGATAAGTTCGGCTTGATTCAGAATATTCAAATCAATGACGCCATTTCCACATAACGAAATATTATTTGTTTTAATAGGTAGAAAATATCTAATATAAGTACACATTTTATTATTTGAAACGAATCGTAATATAATTCTTGTTATTTTTATAACTTAAGCAAACTTATTGCACAAATATTAAAATGTTATTCGGATCCCTAAACACATTAAGCAAAGTATATAATCTGTTAATCAATAATGACGCTTTAAAATTGGTGTCAGTTTGGACACCTTAATAGTGAGTAATAATGTTTACAATTCTATCCTAAGCTAACTGGATCAAATGACAAAAAATAAAGGATATGTTGCTGACTGGATGAAAATTACACTTTTTTTTGTCGAATATGGATTCTTGAATCGAATTGAATTTTAAAGTTACATACATATGTCTTACCCGCAAGAAATTTCAGTGTGAATAAAGATCTTTCTTTTCAACTTATAAACGCAATAAAAAATTATATAACTCTTCTCAAACTACATCAATTTTCTAACAAAAAAATTGGAGTTTTCTGAGTATTTTGTTGTTGTTGTTTTTTTTTTATTTTTTTAGCTCTTTTCCGCGAAAGTTTTGGCTTTATTACGTTATCAAGTTCTGGCAACACTGGTGCAATATGTTCAGTGTTTAGAAATATTTGAATTTTTTTACGATATTGATTTTATTTTACAAAAAAAAATTTAATTTGACCTTTTTTTTAATGAAAAATGATTTTCCTGTAGTGCTTAACTATTTTATTTAACTATTATACATATCGTCCATTATGGTCCAAAGAGCAATTTACAGTTTATGTTGGTGACACAGCACACTTTTTCTATTGATAAATTCTGGCCTTTTTTCCCCCTTTAAGTGAGTCATTCAATTTATCCAGCTAAAGTTAAAAAAAATTCCCTTGAAATCCCATCAAACAGACAGCATCACTGTTTTTGACGAATACCGGCATTCAAAGTGCTTCAAGGTGGTTCATTCTTTTTATTGCGTAATATTCTTCATTTAACATTATTTTGTCTCCAGTATTGACAGGCAACAAAAAAATTTGTTTTTTTTCTGGAAATGTTTTGCTTGAATGGCGTTTTTATCTTTTCAATAGTAAAAAAAGTGAATTATGCCAAAAATAATGCTTTTTATTTTTCCATATTTCATAGGGCGCACCAAACAAAAACAATCAATCGAACTTGTTCACAAACTAGACTTGCTACATGAGCTGTCAAAATATGTATATAACGAACGCGCGCCTTAAGTGTGAAGTTAGCTGTGAAAAAAAAAATACAATTAAGCCCTCTGTTGGGAGAAAACGAAAATACTCGTACGTTCTACACAACCCAACAATTCCGAAATAGTGGTTCAAAATATTCCACTCTATGAAAATAGTAAAAATGAAGAACGGTGGTGATCAAAAAACATTTTTTTAGTTTTCCTTTTATAATTCAAGAAAGTACAAAATTGCCCAGGGAACGGCAATGGCCCAAACATATTTTCTTATATTTATGTGCCTCTATATATCTGTGGTCACAACCCATAACAGCCTAAGTCTGTTTTTCAATATTTTCAGTACAGGAGTTTAAAGTTTTGAATCTTCACTGAAAATCAGGAGAAGGTGTTTTTTGGAAAACTTTGCTACAGATTCCAAGGAAACGAATTTTTTTACTTAGTTGTTAACAAAAAATAGTTGTTTATTCTCGCAGTCAAAAGATATTATCGAAAAAGACACTTAGGCTCTTATGAATTGTTGAACGAAAGAAAGTCAAAAAGTTCAAGTTGAGTTAGGGTATTTTATTCCAGATTAAATAAAAAAAACTTTAAGTTTGGAGAAAGACCTTAACTCAATTTATGTTTATAAAAAAAACGAAATTGTAATTCAGAATAAGAGCTTTTTTGGATTAACGACTTAAGTTAATTGAGGCAATGATAAAAAAATAATGTTTATATTTGTTGTAATCCTAAATTGACTTAGGCAGTTATGCCAAAACAGTCATTTAGACAAATAACTTAAGCTATTAGGTTTTTCAGGATTAATTGCCTTCCTAGAAGAGATACAAACATGAAAAATTTAGAGCAAATAAATTTAGATACGCTGAATACGATGGTGCTAATAACTCAATAGTGTCCTAACTCGAGTTAGGCTGTTACGGGTTGTGACCACAGATATTTTTTTCACATTTAGGATTTGTTCAGAGGGGAATATTTTCGCTTGAATTGCCATATTCTCAACTTAGAATTGAAATATTTTTTATTAAATTTAGTTTTTTTTTTTTTTAAATACACTCGTAAGAAAAAATTTCATTATCACTGAAAGACCTTCAGAAATGTTCAGTTTAATTTCGGTTTTA
>JAHXMU010023478.1:0-20890 GCA_019455685.1 Philornis downsi | reverse complement strand
CCAAACTTTGGCGTATTTGAAAACCAACATTCGTCAAGTTATCGACGAAATACCGCCCGAAAAAGTGGTCGAAAATTACCTCACAAGGATCCATTGCTGCAACCTATTCCGAGGCGGTAATTTAATTTAATTTATTATAATGAAATTTAATTATTAATTAATTTAATTTATTATAATGAAATAAAAGTTTCATCATAATCGTAGCTTTATGTGTGTTTTATTTAAGTTTACTTTTGAAACCGAAAAATGGATGAGCCGTTATATGCGCGACTATCATGCTAAGGTAAAGAATACAAAATTTACAAAATTGCCGGTTCTCTATTGACCAGTGGTGCATGCCTTTCCATTTCCTATAAGATTCAATTGTATACCAACCAAATACATCTTTCGTAACGTAACGTAACCACTGACTGTCCCATTGTGAATGCATGCATGGATATTCGTAAGTGTCTGCATGCAATTTACACGTGTGAATAACGTAAGCAATTGAAGATGCTCAGTGAATGAATATTCATCAAACATCACTGTAGTTGCTTCCTTAGGTTATGCAATTTCTACTAGGTAGGAATATCAAATTGTTTTAAGTACTGCTTTTAGAAGACAATCTAGACTAACACGTGGTAGACTACATTCACGTTGTCCTTTTGATCACTACGTCTCTTCGATATCTATTAACGGGAACGAAGAAAAGAAAAGAAAAAGAACATAACATGTGCCTTCGACATCAGTTCTGTTTAAATTTGATTAAGAAAACACTTTCGACCATTGGAAAGCTTTTTGGGGGTACAGCCACATATATTTTATGTACGAGTATACGTATAAGGAGTAGAAAGAAAATCCATTGTTTTAGCATGATATTGAAGACGTTATTTATCACAATTAAAATGAAACGATTTAGGTCAAATACGCACCGTTTTGTTCGATAAGTTGTTGCCATTTTGAAGGTAATTTCATTATGCTTCTCTTGCAGAGACCCTCATCGCTATTAGCAAAAAAACTGGGACTGTGGATTTTCACAAGCTTCTTTCGAGGTGAATTTTTCCAACAAAATTTTCCAGCAAAATCATTCGCCTTAGACAGAAACAAGTGATAATAACTTGGCGTAAGGTTCGAACTATAAGGTGGATGCATCAGTTAAAGGCTCCTGGAACTTCCGACGTCTACTAAGACGCGGCGTTGTCCTGATGGAACATAATTCACCTCTTATTGGCCAATGTTCGTCGCTTTTGGGTTATTGCTTTACTACAGGCCCTAATTCAGAATTCAGACTTAGGGTAGCAGCTCATAGTAAATAATGCCTTGCCACATACATAAAAAAACCTTCCTGACGGTAACCCCTGGCTTGGCCACAGTTTTCGCCGGTTCACCCCGATTCGACAACGATGCTTGAGGTTCTCGTAAGCAAACCCATTTTCATCACCAGCCACCATCACAAATAAGTCAATTTTGTTGTGATACATTAGCGATTGGCGGATGGAAATTCGGTTCATGAGGACTTTTCTTTTTGCGTTAACTCTTTTGGCGCCCACAAATTGAACTCCCAGCCATGTTCAAATGATTTCAAACGATCTTTTGTGCAATGTTTAGCTCCTGGGAAATCGAAATAGTGTTTACATGGTGGTTGAATTTGACGATTTCCATTATTTTATCGACATTTTCGACAATTGGCCTTCCAGAGCATGGAACATCTTTGACATCAAAATTACCGGTACGGAATAGCTTAATTTAAAATTGTGCGGGATGAGTTGTTACCGTTTAAATACCATAAACATTGTTTTTAGTCCTCTGGCTTGTGTTTTGACTTTGCTAGCGTCTATCTTTGACATTTATACACAGATTACAGCCATCTATTGCAAAAAAAAAAAAAATGAATTTGGTTTTGCTATATCTTATACGAGTATTACCGACTGTGGCGCTGGTTGGTTAGTATACGCGACTATCGTTCGCATGGTCGTAGGTTCTATCCCACTAATACTTTTCTTTTTCTTTTCAGATATAAGCTGACTTATTAGAAAAATTATTTTAGTTACAATCGAATATTAGAAAAGAAAAAACAATTTTGCTGTTGAGAATTTAACCTTGGCGCCTCCATCAGATTCAGTTCGTTTTTGGTGAAAAACTTTCAGTGATATCATCTTATTGATTCAAGCATCTTAATATCAATTCTGTCATACTTTATGGAAAGTTATTAACATCCTCAAAGCACTATTAGGAAATAAAGGATACAATTTCCTACTAATGCTTTGTACTGAAAGTTGGAGTTTATTAACAGACGACAATATCAAAAACTTACATTATTACCAATATTCATATGCAGTGTTGCTTTTTTGCCATTTATAGATATTAAAAATAATTTAAAAATAAATAAAAATTATCCACCGTGTGCGGCTTCAAAGTGTTAGCTTGTCCTAAGTTACTTTTCTCATTAAAAATTTTATTTTTTTTTTTTGGTTTTTTATTCAATAAGCACAAAATAATTAGGCCAGTTTGGATGATACCATCCTCTGAAGTTCTTAGCCGGTGTAGCAGTTTTTTTTATGTAGAAATGTTGAACTAAATTTATCACGTAGAAAATCAAACCTTTTATTTAAACTTTTCATGTGCAGAAGTAAATTTTCCACATAGAAAAGTAAACTTTTTATAGGTAGTGGGTAAGCCTTTCTTATAGGAAAATACACTCTTCTTTCCATGGAAAAAAATTTATATTTTCCTGAAGAAAAATAGACTTTTATAGCGAGCCTTCACACAGGGAAGTATTCAGGAAACTACACAAACATTTCATATAGAAAATTTTCAAAAAGAAAACTACTTTTCTTGTAAAACATTTTTCAAAAAAAGGAGAAGGCTTTTCGTAGAAAAGTAATTTTTTTCAAATGTAATGAAATTAAAAATTTCATGTAAAGAAATTTACTTTCCATATAGAAAAGTACGTATAAAAGTACACTTCTCATGTATGAAAGTGCATTATTAATATGTGGAAATAAACTGTAGTGAAGAAAATCAGGTTTTTTATAAAGAAAAATACACCGTTCACATAGGAAATTACACCTTTCATATAAAAAAGTGGGTTACTAAAAAAAGTGCACTATTCAACAATTCGCACAGAAAAGCGCACTATTTGCACAGAAAAATTCAGTATTCATTTATTTATTTATTTATTTATTTATTATAGTCTATGGATACAAATAGAATCCTTACAGACTAGCACCTAAATCTAAATACGAACATCATTTAATTACGTTATTTAAAATAATCTTAAAATTTTGATGTGAAAGACTTATATCTAATTGATTTGCATGTTTATTATATAATCTTAAAGCTTTTGTTAATGGCTCATTTAATGCATAATCATTTCTATGAAAACCAACATTAAAGAAAAATGAATTATTTCTCAGAGATCTAGGTGGTACGTTTATTTGAATAGCATGTAGTAAATCCTGACAATCAACTAAACCCCAAATAATGCCATATAAGAAATTAAGTGACAGAATATCTCGTCTTGCTTCTAATGTTTTCAACCCTATTAGGGAACATTTATCCACATACGATGTGATATAGTTGGAAAGAGAATCAATTGATTGATAAAGTGTAAACTTAATAAATTTTTTCTGTATCCTTTCCACACGATTTATATGCACTTGAGCATTAGGTGCCCATATAAAAGAAGCGTACTCTAATTTTGATCTCACAAAGGATATAAATAAAGTCTTCTTCGTATGGTAGTCGAAGCTCTTATCAGAATTACGACGAATAAAGGCAAACATTGAGTAAGCTTTGGGCAGCATAAAGTTTAGATGGTTGTTAAAAGAAAGTTTAATGTCAAATAGTACTCCTAGATCTACTATTTCATCAACGGAGTGTAACCCGAGCCCCTTTATTGAATATGTAGATAATAAAATGTTTCGATGTCTATGAAATGACATAGTGAAACACTTACTCACATTTAAAGGAAGGCCATTTGAATCTGACCAAGAAACAATTCTATCTAAATCATTTTGCAAATCCAAACTATCACGATCAGATGAAATTCGTTTAAATAATTTCAAGTCATCTGCATACAAAAGACATTGAGAAGATTTTAAACTAGCAGAAATATCATTTATGAAAATATTAAATAATAGTGGGCCTAAAATACTACCTTGCGGAATACCAGAAGGAGGAATAAACGAGTTGGACTGTGAACCATCGATAGATACCACAGAGCATCTACCAGTCAAGTAATGGCGGAACCATGACAACATTTCTGAACGAAACCCAATCTTAGCCAGTTTAGCCAAGAGAAGATTGTGAGGAACACGATCAAATGCCTTTGCAAAATCGGTGTAGATGCAGTCAACTTGAAGACCCTTTTCAAAAGAAGATATGCAAAATTTAGTAAACACAGCTAAGTTAGTGGTTGTGGATCTTCCAGCCATGAAACCATGTTGGACGATAGTAATATGCCGCTTTAAGCTAAAGAAAATTTTGTCATAAGTTATATGTTCAAAAATTTTTGCAATATTTGTTAATTTTGATATAGGTCGATAATTACAAACATCATTTTTATTGCCAGTTTTATGTATAGGCAAAATAGTGGTATACTTCCATCTTTGAATGAAATAGCCCGCGCGTAAAGATTTGTTAAAAATTATTTTAAGGGGATGTAATAAAGTATTCGAACATTTCTTTAAGACAAAGGCTGATAGACCGTCATTATCACTTTTGGGGCAATTGGAAAGTTTGTGTATACCATTTGCAACATCCTCATCGGAAATAAGCAGTAGACTAAAATCCACTGAAGAATTTATCCGATTTAAATCTATATGATCAAATGGAAACATATCATCATTAAAATTAGACTGAAAGTAGGATGAGAACAGGTTTAAAGAATCAGTTAAGCTGCTTGATATCGAGTTCTTATATTTCATGCTAATGGGAATGGTAGATGAATTTCTTTTTGAGTTTATGAAAGTGAAAAATCTCCTAGGATTCTGTTTAATTGAACCATTAAAACTCATCATGTATTGATTATACAAGAATTTGTTCAGGCAATTAAATTCTCTTTGATAATGTTTAAAGTTTGTATAATCTATGGCATTATTTGACAGCTTATACAATTTATCATATTTGTTTCTTAGATTTTTTAATTTTTTGAGACCTTTAGTATACCATGGTAATTTATAAACAGGTGGTTTGGCCAAAGGGATATTATCCTCCATTATTTTTACAATATGTGTCAGAAATATTTCATAACAAATGCCAATAATTTCATTATCCAATAAGTTATCCCAGTTCAAAGAATTAATGAAATAGTTTAAATCGTCGAAATTGCAATTAAAATAATTGAACCGGACCTTATTATTATTAACTACATCTGCAAATTTGTACGCTTTAATATTTAATTCTAAGGCAGTGTGATGAACTGTTACTGCAGCAATTGGGATAGAAGATTCAGAAAGAGAAAAATTCAAATCTTTATTTACAAATATCAGATCAAGAACTTTTTTCAACTTGTTAAGGACTGTGTTTATTTGAATTAAACCGAGACTTAAGAAAGTGTCAATTACTGTAACCTCAAAGGATTTATTAACATTGCTTGGAAGAAATTCATTTGTATTAGGAAATTTTGTCCAAACAACATCACTCATATTAAAGTCACCTAAAACACAAAGTCTGTCATCTTTTGTTAAGTTATCTGACAACGTAGCTACATTCAAAACATGGGCATTATAAAGTTCATCAGAACTACTGGGTGGAATGTAAGAAACGCAAATTAAAAGCACACCGTAAAGGGATTTTATTGCAACACACAATTGATCTAGAAGTGAATCTGAATTGGATAATGAGATTAGACGACATGTTAGAGATTTTTTTACAGCAATTAAGACTCC
Source organism: Philornis downsi (assembly GCA_019455685.1). NCBI lineage: Eukaryota > Metazoa > Arthropoda > Insecta > Diptera > Muscidae > Philornis > Philornis downsi. The sequence continues at coordinate 15,020 of JAHXMU010023478.1, read as the reverse complement.
TCCACCTCTATTAAGGCCAGTCTTAATTGAGTCTCTGTCTTTCCGATATACTATGTATAAGCTAGGATTAAAGAACTCTTCACTGAAAAAATCAGAATTCAACCAGGTTTCGGTAATAACAATTACGTCAAAGTTAACTTGTGATGAAAAGGCATTAAATAATACAGACTTAGTCCTCATACCAGATACATTTTGATAATAAATTTTAAGCTCAGAAGTATCCAATGCTACATTTGGTGCACAGAACTTACTGTTTTCTGAAAAAACTTAAAAGGTCTTATTCTAATAGCAGAATTCCACAGATTTGGATTAAACAAATTATCATAGTAAACTGATGGCACTCCAAGTTTAAAGTTTAGAAATTTTAAATCACTCAAATTGGCATCTTTTTTCACTAACTTATAGCAAACAATTTGATCTGCATCAATATTTATATACTTTCTAACATGAGAAATTACATTTTCTTCAGAAACAGTCGTTTTAAATGATGATAAGTGGACCCACTTAAATTTAAGAGCAACATCAAGATCAGTGTCATTATTTACACCAACCACATCTCTAGGTTTGAAGGACGGCTTCTTTCTTCTAGTTACCCGGCTCCAATCATTAAATACCTCTTCACACAGAAGATTGTACCATTCGAGCAGAAAAATTCACTATTCGCACAGAAAAGCACAATATTCCCACAGAAAAGTGCACTATTCGCACAGAAAAGCGCACTTTCCGCACAGAAAAGTACACTATTTGCACAGAAAAGCACACCGTTCGCTCAGAAAAATACACTATTTGCACAAAAATGCGCACTTTTCACACAGAAAAGTATACCCTTCTACTTTAGATAGTTTTTACTTTTTCATTGTGCTCTTATGTCCCTGCAAGTGTTCTTGTATTCAGTATTTCAGAATATTGTCCTAAATTCTGGAAGCAATTCCATTAATTTAAATTTTTATAATTAATCTTTATTCAATTAATTTCGTTTTGCTGTTCAGGTGTTAATTCATTTAATTTTTGAAATAACCCAGCTTTTGTACTTCTTTGACCATAGCTGTAATAGAGTCAACGGTCTCCTCGCCAGTGGGAATAATTTGAGCAGGAGGCAATTTGAAACCAGTCAGCATGGAATTAGGGGAAGGACGCAATTCATAGCAGAAGGACATCTCGGTGCCAACTTTGCCGTAGGCCCAATCAACACTAGCGCCGGAAGCGGGGTAGATGGCATCGTAGATGTTACCTCCAGTGTACTTGGTGCCATAACGCTTGCTCATGGCGGCCACACTGACATCGAACACCCGTTTCAAGTCCTTGTAGTTTTCAGGCAAGTCAGCGGTGTGACCATAGGGGAACAACAAGTACTGGGAGTAGGCATGGAAAGAGATGTACAAGGAGATCTTACCCTTCAATGTGGAAATATAGTTGGCGAGGGAACGGGTTTCGATTTCAGAGAAAGCTGAGGGACCGGCGTAGGTGTCAGAGCAGGGGTTGTTGCTTGAGCCAACAGTGTTCCAATAGAAATCCCAGTTGCGGTTGGGATCGGCACCAAAGCAACTGCCATAGGGAGTACGGGTCTTGCGCCACATGCGATCGGTGGTGTGAGTGTAGACATAACCGTCGGGGTTGGCGTGTGGGATAATGTACCAGTCGTAGTTTTCGGCAATTTCGCTGACACCAGGAGCATTGGAAGTCAACAATTGATTGATCAAATAGGTGGCAGTAGCGGGAGCGATCCATTCACGGGCATGAATACCGGCTTCCACGAAGATACCAGGTTTGGTGGTCTTGCTCTTGGAGATTTTGACACCCAAGATCACACGGCCTTGGTAGGTTTTGCCAGCCTCAATCAAGGTAACTACACCGGGATACTCAACGGCCAATTGTTGCATCCACTTATAGGTATCGTCCAATTCATAATACTGAGTCCAGCCATAAGAAACAGCACGATTCCGAGGACTAGGCTTGGCCACAACTTCTGTATCATCTTCCAAATGGCTCTGCAAATTGGTCTCCAACAATTCATAATCGATATCATTGACAGCCATAATTTCCAAGAAGTCGGGCACTTTGTGGGGAGCAACCACTACGTTGATGTCTTTGTTGATGGAGTGGATGCCATGCAAGAACATAATGGAGTCACTGGCTCCCTCCAAATTCTTCAGGACTTCCAATTCGGCAGCGCTGGAGGCGATGGTCTTGTACACGCGGTAGTTATCGTAACGGGCACGTTCTGTCGAACTGGCGGCGACTGCCAACAGACAGAAGCCCAAAATTAGGCAAAATTTGAATGCCATACTTGCTAGTATCTGCTCGCTTGAATGAATGCTTTACTCCAGGCCAACACCTAGCTTATATAGGGTTACACGCCGTGCAGTCAACCAGCAGGGCTATTTCAGCTGATAAAATGAGCCGCGAAGATAACCCATTGTCTTTTGCCATGGCCAAAGTCGGTATGCCGAGGAGGGATTTGACGTACTTAGCCGTGCAGACGAATACCAAATAAATAACTATTGCCGTTTGTTTTCACATCGGGGTTGTAAATTTTCAAATGATTGCAAATAATCGTAACAGTTTTTTCCACGTTTGTTTTAAAAAATTTTGTATGGACGTAGACGCGAGTTTTCATCGTTATCTTCGGTTATGTTATATTTGCTTTTGCCCCCACTGAGAATAGAAAATAATACATCAAAACTGATATTATATGATACTGTCTACTGTTGTCAATTTCAAAAATGATTTGTTTTTTCAATTCCCATAAAAAATATGCCTCTTGTCACACTTCTTAATTCAGACAGCTAGAGATATGACCGCAGGCAGAGATAAATGTAGAGACGTTTGTAGCGAGACGAGTGAAACAATTTTTGATAGAATCAGATTATACGTAAATTGTTATAACCATGTTTTAGTACTTCAAAGTGAAAATGGAAGAATATTCTGGTATAAACTCCAAACCGGATGTGGAACAATAGATCTGGCAGCGCTTCAGTAGATGATGTACTCATTATGGTAAACAAAACAGTTGGTAAAATTTGGCAAAACTGCTAAGTACAAATTAGAATGATCAACTCATCATGTTTCAAAAACCAGTTTTCGGATTACTCGAAAAATGGCTTTTTTACTATAAGCTGGTTTTCGTTTTTGAAATTAGTAATAAGTCGGTTTAATTTGTTTATTTCAAAATTTGTTAAATCCCATTGCGCGATTTTGATAACAAAGAAGAAAATCATACATCATACATCTTGACTATATTCTTTGTGTATTTTGTGCTTTTGTAATTTTCCCAAATTTAAGTCCTATGGCGTAGATCTGAAGCGTTCACACACACTGCTGCCGCTATAAGGGCCCGACGTCTCATTGCTTGTATCCGTCATGACGGGACACTGTCTGATTGGAAGACATGCAGTGAGATTGAAGGTTGCGACTACTGACTTCTGCAGGAATTGTAGGGATGAAGAGGAGGTGGAGTTCAAGACCCGACGTCTCATTGCTTGTATCCGTCATGACGGGACACTGTCTGATTGGAAGACATGAAGTGAGATTGAAAGTTGCGATTACTGACTTCTGCAGGAGTTGTAGGGATGAAGAGGAGGTGGAGTTCATAGAACATCTTCTCTGCAATTGCACCGCCCTGGCGAACAGGCGGTGATAAATATTGGACTCTTATTTCTTTAGGGACCTGGGAGATCTAGACGATATAGATATTGTCCGATTTAAGAGCTTATGAAGGCGCTCAGTATAGTTCAACGGCGGAAACTAGCGACATCCTTATCTCTAGTTTCCGTGGTATCACAATGGACTACACAGTCTAAGTGAGTCTATCTATTCAGACTGCTACACTGACCGAACCTAACTTAAGCCCTATTAGCTTTTTTTGAATTAGCTTTTAACACTTTTTCATATTTATACAATTCGGAATTCATTTAGTAGCATGTGAAGCTTTTTTGTGTAAAAGTTTCTGCTCTAGAAATTATTTTTGCTATTTTCAAGTTTCTACTCCCGAGTTAACATATGATATGATATGTTTTCGAAGACTTTTCATGCCAAAACGCGAAACATGACCAAGCCCACACAATGTATGTATTTAACAAGCTTGACTATTTCGATTTTTGTCGTAAAGACTACCGGAACTAATTAACCGGTTTGTGACATAATCAAGGATTCTGAGTCGCACTGGAAGCCAAATAAAATCAAAGTGTTGCACAGAGTCCACGGGGGTTTAATGTGGCTCTTGCCGTGAAGGCATTACCCACGGTGTGCTTATCACACTAGGTATATATTACAATGCGATTGCCAGCATCCATTGGGACGTCCAAGTTAACTTGGACTATCTAGGAATAGGGGCTGACAATTTTAGGATCATGCTACCACAATTGTCAGCCCTTTCTTCCAGCCGAAAGATACCAAATTGATTATGCTAGTATGGAATATAATCCCCATTGGCGGAAGCGAGGCCTATCTTACCACCTCTGCCACTCTATGGGTCTGTAGTAGCCGGTTGCAATGCAACTCCATATTCGACCACAAAGCCTCTACCAGTGATTTTGGTTTCAACCACAACACGCGCGATGCTCCCACTAGGGTTCCTACACCAAATGATCAGGCGGGAACTCAGTCGCGGGACCTCCTCATCTCCACGCTACCGACCAACCAATATTAAAGCCGACATAGATTCTACTCTGTGTGAGTATGCTCCTTCGTTTATTACTGTACAATATTGGGTAGCAGAGTTTAAACGCGGCCGTACGAGCAGCCAAGACAAACACCGTAGTGGTCGATCAATTGACCACAAAATGGCATTGGATGATTGTCGGCTGCGTGAGCTAGCTGAAATTATAGGCATTTCAAAAATTCCTATACCTCGTATAATGACCGAAGATTTGACAATGAGAAAGCTGTATGCAAGAAAAAGGGTGCTGCGCTTGCTTTCAATAGACTAAAAACAGCGTCGTAACATGTTTCAGTAAATGATTTGGCGACGTATCAGCTCAATAAAACCGAGGATTTACGTCGATTTATAACCATGGATGAGACATGGGTCCACCATTTCACACCACTTTCACGGAGACGAAGAAACAGTGAAAACAGTGGGCCGGAGACAAAGAAACAGTCAAAGCAGTGGACTGGAAGGGAGGGGGAGGGGTGCAGTCAAAGCAGTGGCCGGAGATAAAGAAACAGTCAAAGCAGTGGACTGGAAGGGGAGAATCGTTTTTTGCGATACGCTTGAAATTATTTTTATTGATTATCTTCAGAAAGGAAAAACCATCAACGTTTAGGTGATGAAATTATGGAAAATTACCGAATTTGGCGAAAAAGAAAGTGTTGGCTCATCAAGACAATGTCCCAGTTCACACATCCACTATTGCGTTGGCCAAAACTAATGGATTAAGGATTGTAGAAATTCATATCGCACAGATATACTCGTAGTGCCATTGCACGATTAATGGTGGATTTACGATATATTTCGAGTTTAAATATTAACTGAATTATTGAAAAGCCCCATTCATTGCTTATTCTTATCCAACATATGAAAACAAATCCAACACTCAAATTTATCATCATCAATTCTTTCACTAAAAATGACATCAGTCAAATGAAATCCAAATGAATCCCATTTCATTTTTTCCAGCGCAATAGCTCAACAACTAGAGTTCATTATACCTCATACGTTGCTAGACTGGTTGATTGTTCAGTGAGACTTTAATGAGCACATTATTGAAGTACTTCAACCTATTTCATAGGATACAGTTTGGTATCTACCATCGGCTACTTGAGTAGCTAATTAATTGCACTTCTAATATATTGTTGAGATTGCAGCTTTTAATATCTCTGCCTACTACTTACACTTTTTCAGCATATTTTTGCAACTTGACTCGACTGAATTTGTTGCCACTACAGACAGACACAGCGGGAAAGGGACAACGAGAGATGTGCACCCGGTTTGTGGACATTCGCACTTCAGTTGGTTGATCTATGTATCCAAGAATTAAATTGATTACGATGTAATGGGCCCAAATGATAGTGGCGAAGATAAGGCATTTCCACAATAACCTGGAATTACCCATATTTGTATTGTTAAAGATGGTTAGTGTAGCTAGATTGTAGTGACCAATGTTGTTCTTACCTGGCGTATTTAAAAGGTGTATAAAATAATAACAACCGCAATCCATTTATGGAACTTTCATGTAAGAACTCCCTAAGGAGTTTGCGTTTTTGTATTGTCTTTCGGTAAGTCATTTCTATGACAGCAATCAGGTGGAAATTATAGCATTTTGTTGCTTCTTTGGGAATTTATATCCGTTTAGATGATGAATTTTCCTTGGGAAATCAATCATTTCACTTTCACGTTAAACGGACAGGATAATTGAAATATTAAGGACATGTTATAATTTAAGAGAATATTTAAACAGTTAGAAGATGCGATTAGGAGCAGGTACTCACGAAATATACGATAAACAAATTACATAGGGTTACCCATTTTTCGGTTTGAAAGGTGAAGAGTAAATGAAACACACATAAAGCTATGATTTCGGTGAAACTTTTATTTCATTATAATGCTTGGACCTTGCTATTATGTACGAAATACAATGTCATTTAAATAACCGCCTATGGATTGGTTGCAGCAGTAGATTCTTTTGAGCTTCCTCCAGAGTCATTTTGATTTTATTAGTCATTTTTCTTTTTCAGTCACTTTTTGCGGATGCAATGGCTTTTACACAATCACTTTTTGGTTCTTCGAGCCTCAAATGCAAACATTTTGCTTATTGACGTAATTACCGGGCTTCATCGCTGAAGAAAATTTTGTTCGACTTTTGTAGTAAATTTTAACTATTTGTATGCGTCCATCGGTAGTTAAATGATCCATATTCGCGAATTGAAAATCTTTTACTTCAGATGACAGCTTTTTAACAGCTAACACCATTGCCAGACCGGCAGTTTTGAAAGCACTAAATAGGTAGCCCTATATAAATAAAATAGATTGAGGGAATAGGCTGCCATTGGGGAAAACTTAGACATTTGAGAATACGAAAGGCAACGTTCCACATACATGGGACTGCAATAAATCGAAGGCTTTTAAACACTATCAAAGTTTCGTTCTAAATTAGAATTCTATAAATCGTCTTTTAAATCAATTGACTAGACGAGTTTTAGTGGAAAAAAATGTTAAGAATGAAGTGTAACTTTTTGTAAGACATAACAAATTTTACAGGAGAATCAATATAGGAAATTAGTATTAATAAGTGGGCATAGTTGCAGGACGTCGTGAGCAAACGTAATGCCATGATTAGTAAACGCGACTGTAGTTCGCATAATCGCGGGTTCAAATCCGCTTACAGTCACCTATCATTAGTTAAGCGGGGAAGTGTAATGAAGTGTAATTTTTTGTGAAACATAAAAGGTATTACAGGAGAATCAATACAAAAAATTTGTATTAATAAATGTGCATAGTTGCAGGACGTCGTGACCAACCGTAGCGCCGTGATTAGTAAACACGATTATCGTTCGCATGATCGAAAGTTCAAACCTTTATACAGTCATCTAACATTATTTGAGCGGTGGTCGTATCAATGTGTCAGATCGAAATGTAAAAACAGACAAATTTCCTAGGATATGGTAGAGCCTCTCTCATTCAATGATCTAACAGGCATTTAGTTTGTGGACCCGCTCAACAGGACCTACAGTTCAACGATAATTTCGAATGTCTGTTTCGAATGTTTGTGAAGCTTTATTTTTAGACTTATTGATTGTTCGACCACTTGAAGTATTCGTCAAATGAAGGGTGTCCCAATAAGAACGCAAGAATTGAATTTGGCGCCATTCGAAGTGTCATTGTTTGACATTTGAACAATTGTTATTGTGCCTAGAATTGAAGAAATGAATGTGGAGGACATGTGGTTTCAACAAGACGGCGCCACATGTCATACAGCCAGAGAAAGAATTCAATTATTGCAACAGTCATTACCCGTTCGTGTTATCTCGCGTTTTGGAGACCAGAATTGGCCGCCTAGATCGTGCGATTTAACACCATTAGACTTTTTTCTTTGGGTTTTTTTGGAGTCGATGGTTTACGCGAATAAGCCGACGACGACTCAAGTCTTAAAAGAGGAAATTGAACGCTGCGTTAATGAAATACCGCAGCATTTATGCAAAACGATCATTGACAATTTCATTAAAAGATCGCGTGTGTGCCAGCAAAGCCGCGGCGGCCATCTGCCGGATGTGTTGTTCCATTCATAACCTCATTCTGTCTACTTTACGATATAATAAAGTTTCACGATTTTTTTTAATTTTTTGTGTTTTATTTAAAATTTAAATCTTGCGTTCTTGTTGAGACACCCTTTACATCCAGGTGATTGTCGCTCAAATAATGATAGGTGGTTGTATAGTGATTGTGTCCATTTGCGTGATTGCAGATTCTAGCCTTATCGTTCGACTTGTGTGATGATCAGGCCATTTGTCGGTAACGCAACAATACTTGTATAGATATACAGGGTGGCGTAATATAACGTGCATATTTAAAAAATAGATTAAAAAATAAATACAAAAGGTATGGTTAAAATAAATCTAAGGCATTGTAGAATAATAAATGGAGTTTATTTTTTAAAAATAGCATCATCTAAACGGTGACCCTCTCTACGACGGCATTCCTCTAATCGCAAACGAAAATTATTGAAAACTTTCTTCAGTAATACTGGTGCAATGGCTGCCATTTCACCACGGATATTCTCCTTGAGCTGAAAGATGTTTCTTAGATTATTACTGTAGACTTTGTGTTTGAGGTATCCCCACAAAAAAAAGTCAAGAGGCGTCAAGTCTGGACTACGTGGGGGCCATTGGATATCACCTCTTTTCGAAATCAGTCTGCCAGGGAACATCTGCTTCACCACCGCCATGGAGTCATTTGATGTGTGACAGGTAGCTCCATCTTGTTGGAACCAAGTTCTGGAATTCGCTATTCTTGAAATTTCAACTTCTGGAGCCAAAAATCCGTCCAACATCTCAACATAGCGTTCCGTATTAACAGTGACGTTTTGGCCCCGCGCATTTTCGAAGAAAAAAGGACCAATTATTCCTCTGCCAGAGATTGCTGCCCATACTGTCACTTTAGGACTATGCAATGGTTTCTGGTGTTTGATTTTGGGATTTTCGCTGTTCCAGTAACGACAATTTTGACGGTTTACGAACTCATTCATAAGGAAATGAGCCTCGTCTGAGAAAAGGATATTGTCAAAATTGGAAAATCGATTAAGCATTTCATTAGCAAATGCGAGCCTTGCTATGAAGTCAGACTCTTTCAATTCTTGTGTTAATTGCAGCTTATATGGATGCAGTTTAAGATCCAATATTAAAATTCGTTGCAAACTTTGTCGCGATAATTGTAAGACAGACGATCTCTTGCGAGTCGACATTTGTGGATTTCCTCGCACTGACTCCATAGCGATCTCAACATTGTCTTCGGTCCTAGATGTTCTTGGGCGACCATTTGCTTGTGGTTTAAATGTTGAACCGGAATCTTCAAAACGCTTTACGCACATTTTAATTGAATTAGCACTAATTCGCCGTAGTCCATATTCAGCACAATATAGTCGCCTAGTAGCAATATATGAACGAGAGTTCTTGTAAAATGCGCGACGCTTCCCGTCGAAGTGATTCATGGGGACTAAAACTCCATGAGCCCGCCAACCCAACGATGTAGGCGCCCCCCCGCCCGCGCCTTTTCTACCCCACAAAAGATGCAATATGCACTTTCTATTGCGCCACCCTGTATCTTTATTAACTTCTCGAATTATTAACACTCGCATAAAATAATTGAACAAACACAACATTTATTGTAAGAATATATTATAAAATATTTAATTATTGAGGATTAAAATGATTAAAGACTGGACGAAATGTGAGAAAGTAAATAAATTCAAATGCAGTGACGATACTAAAGCCCATTATTAAACCAAGAAGACCGCCAAAGGAAGCTTAAATGACAATTTCAGATATTTCTTTCCTTAAATCTCTGTGTAAGCTTACAATTAAAATTCAGCATACTTACCTAAAGCTGACAGCCAATTTTGATAAATTTCCATGCGATAACGCGTGGACATCAAGTCACTGAAGAAAACGTGCAACAAAATGTTATCGGTATCATTGGGAAGGCGGCTATAATGGAACCAAATACAAAATACACATTATATAATATTTCAATTTTATTGATTTGCCTGTCCTGATCATCTTACTCTACATAATCGTTGGTGAATTGCAATTTAATATTCAGGCGACCCATCGTGATTTCCGATATATATCGATTCGATTGACAATCCGGCAAGCAATCGCAAGGCAAATTGGGCACATCAGCTACCACTGGCAAAGGACCGTCGTATTCGCTCAACGAACTTGTAAGTATTGCTAAAAAAAATCTTAGGCCAGCATTTGTTAGGAGAGTATTTTAAAGACTTACCTTTGCTTTGCATTAAACACTTAAAGTCTGTAATATCACACGAGGGATAGGTGCCATTATTGGGCAAATTGAATGGCAAACATCCACACTTATTGATGATATACTTCATTCGGCACTCCCACATGCAATTCGTGAAAGAGTAACTCCTCATCACCTCCAATTTTCGTTCATGATAGAACAGACAATTCCTTAGCTTCACATTCATTCTTCTAATATCAGCTGTAGCATATGTGGATTCTGGATTGATGTGGATGAAACTTTCACGCGTCGAGGAGATAATTTTAGTCTCTGCATTCTCATCGGGCGCATTATAGGAATCGTGAATCAAAAGTCTGAAACCATAACTACTAAACGAGGAGGCAAAGTAGTCATAGGCCAAAGGGTTGAGGAGTATGGAAAGACCGGTGGGATAACCACAGCCAGTTACGCGATAGGGTCGTTTAGGTACTTGATATAATATTTTTCTGAAACACACACACACACACAATCTTATAAACTTTCCAATTCTTAGAAAAAAAAAAAAACGAAAAAAATCACACTTCAAACTTACTGGGGAAAATTATGTTTCTCAAGTCCAAAGTAATTGAAACTGCAACATTCTCCAAATGTCATGGACTGCACACGTTGAAAGAGACTATCACATCGTGAGCTCATACCCTTCCATATGCATTTCGATATCATATGCAAACAGTTCGGTGTTATTCTCTCTATCAATTGGGCCAAGGTCATATTATTCAGTTTTAGTACCTGTTCGGCCAATGTGTAGTTTACTTCCGAAAAATTTAAAGCAATACTGTAATGCATAGCGACTAGAAAAGAGTTGAGGACATCTTGCTCGGTAGTATTCGGAGGACGCTTTCTACGAATAGGAATCAAATTATTGTGGCAGTCCTTTAGTTTAAGAACATTTCAAATTGGATTAAAATGAACAAAATTTTTCCGAATGATAAAATATCCAATCCAATCAAAAATTTCAAAAAAATTCAGACAATCAGAAAAATTAAACTTGAAGTTGTTTTTAATATATAATTTTAATGCCTAATACAATTTAATTTCAAAATAATGCAACATAATTTTAATATACGAGGTGTGATAAAAAAATAACCATTGTTTTCAATTTCTTCAAAAAGTACTCGTATTTATTTACTCATAAAACTATTTTGTCCCCTTCAAAGTAATCCCCTTCAGATATAATACACTTATGTCAGCGTTTTTTCCAATCCTCCAAACACTTCTGAAACGCGCTTTTTGGTATCGCCAACAGCTCCTGTTTCGATTTTTCTTTTATCTCCTCAATCGTAACAAAACGCTTTCCTTTCATCGGTGTCTTCAGTTTTGGGAAGAGGAAAAAGTCAACGGGGGCCAAGTCCGGTGAATACGGTGGTTGAGGTATGATTGCGGTTTCGTTTTTGGCCAAAAACTCACGCACAAGCATCGAGGTGTGAGCTGGTGCGTTATCATGGTGCAAAATCCATGATTGGTTTTTCCACAATACTGTGCGTTTCTGACGAATTGCTTCGCGCAAACGGTGCATAACTTCAAGGTAGTATTCCTTACTGACCGTACGACTTTGTGGCAAGAATTCATGATGCACCACGCCATTGCAATCGAAGAAAACAGTGAGCAAAATCTTCACATTTGACCGAACTTGACGTGCTTTTTTCGGTCTTGGCTGTTCTGGACGCTTCCATTGGGATAGTTGGGCTTTGGTTTCAATGTCATAGCCATACTCGTACACCCATGATTCGTCATCAGTTATGACCCTTTTGAGGAAATCTGGATCGTCGTTGACGACGTTCAACATCTCCTAAGCGATGTCCATGCGACGTTGTTTTTGCTCAAAATTTAGCAGTTTTTGAACAATCTTCGCTGCCGCACGTTTCATGCCTAAAACATCCGTAAAAATTGCTTGGCATGAGCCGCATGATATGCCAACATCATTAGCAACCTCTCTAATAGTGATTCGACGATTATCCAAAATCATTTTCTTTACTGCTTCGATGTTTTCATCGGTTGTGATGTGCTCGGGCGACCAGGACGGGCATCGTCGTTGACATCTTCTCGGCCTTCCTTAAACCGGTTATAGCAGAATTGAACTTGCGTTCTGCTCATAGTAGACTCGCCAAACGCCACAGTCAACATTTCAAATATCCTTGCACATTTAATTTCATTTTTTACACAAAACTTAATACAGTTTCTTTGATCCATTTTTTCGAATATTAAAAAATCGAAAAGTACACCAAAACACGACTAACCTTTTTATCTGTCAAAACAAACAAAATGGCTGATATTATCAACATATACATATAACAGACTTGTGTACCAACATAAAAAAGTGCGAAAATCGAACATACGTAACTCACGAAATTTGAAAATAAAGGTTATTTTGTGATCACACCTCGTATAATAATTTTAATTTTTCATAGAAAATCTCTAAAATATCATTGTGTTTTTTATTTCTTTATTAAGAATTAAAAATTTTGTTTTCGAAATTTTCGAACAAATTAAAATTAATGCTGCATTTGCAATAAAAGTTTAACTAAACGAATAAAATAATAACCGGAATTTAAAAATATCAGCAAAATACCACAATTTCAGATAATGCTCAAACATTTTAACATCTTCAACATATGATTGCATTAGGCCACCGTTCGAAAATCCCCAACAAGCAGGCCGCTGTGTAGTTATGATATTTTCAAATTCTGGTTATGATAACCTTCGAAATAAATTAAAAATTTTAGTAAGTATTGCATTAGACTACGTGTCGTCCGATTGCAGATAAAAAATTAGATAACATTTAATAAGTCTAGAAAGGAGGCGAGAATTACCTATTTTCAAGACACGAATAATCCGTCTTCCATATGCCATTTTTTAAAATAAATTACATGCATTAAAACAACAGCCACTTAAAAGTTCTACAAATATTTGGCGGATGTGAATATCATTCACTTTTTACAAATTATTTTAATGTTTTTTTCTTAAACAAGACCGAGAAAACTGTAATGAAATAGGAAATTCCAGTACGCTCTTTTGTTCTTCTTCCCCTTATATGGTGACTGGACGTAAATATATGTAGCGTTGGTTTTTAAACCGCCGGTCTGGCAAGGCTGTCAGCTTTTAAATATCTGTCGTCTGAAGTGTTTGTTATTTAGTGAAATATTTTCCATTTACGAAAGTCTATCGTTTAACAACCGAAAAACGCGTAAAAATAGTTAAAACTTACTACAAAAGCTGTGATTCAAACGTGGACTTTCGATCGAACAAAATTTTCTTCACCGATGAAGCTCATTTCTCACATGGCGGTTACGTCAACAAGCAAAATTTTCGCATTTGACGCTTGAAGAACCTAGAAATGATTGTGGAAAAGCCATTGCATCCGGAAAAATTGACTGTTCGATGCGCACTATGGTCTGGTCCGTATTTTTTGGAAAATGACGCTGGAGAAATCTCAGAAGAATCCACTGCTACAACCAATCCAAAGGCGGCCATTTAAATGACAATGTATTTCGTTCACATTGGCAAGGTTCAAGCATTATATAGAAATAAAAATTTCATTGAAATCATAGCTTTAGTTGTCTTTTAACTTTAATTTTACTTTCGAAACCGAAAAATGGATAACCCGTGTTCTCCAGATCGTCATACTAAGTTTTGACAGTATTTCAGTAGCTTTTTCCTGTCAAATGAGTTTTGCTCGTCTTCTTCCATCAGTGTATTTCGTTAAGCTTGGCCACGTCAGTGCCAGCATACAAATCATACAGTTCGTGATTCATAAAACGCCTATACTCTCCGTTAAATATTATGCGTCTGCACAAACTTCCAGAGCTGTGTCACAACCCAGGATTTTGAGTTGTATAGCAAGACACGGAGGACTAGTGTTTAATACATTTAGTTTTTTGTCATCGAGAGAGGACCAAAAGTCTCTCGTTAAGCCCTGTTTATAAGCATCTGTTTGCTAGCAATACCCTTTTTTAAATTTCTAGACTGATACCATTCATTTTATTGACGCCACATCTAATAAATCCACGCCCGAATTCATGCCTTTCAGCTGTAGTAGATGTCTTAGTTTTTTCGCCGAGTGCATCCTTGTTCTGTCTATCGGATTTCCTGGATTAATCTGATATTAGTTTTATATTCATCAAGGGCATCCGTCAATCGGATAGAGGCACCTTCTTTGTAAAGAGTGCGGACATTCCAGGTGCGTATCCTTTAGTCATGGTCCTTGTAATGTTTGCGGCGGTCGTCAACATGGGGTAGGGGGGTCAGTTTCTTTACTTTTTTTGTGTTTGCTTGATAACATTGGCTTGTCCATGTTTCGTTTTCAAGTAAAGTTAAATGAAATATAATTAAAGCTATGATTTTGATGAAACTTTTATTTCATTATAATGTCTAAACTTTGCCATTATGTACGAAATACAATGTCTTCTGGATTGGTTGCACCAGTGGATACTTTTGAGGTAGTTTTCGAAAAAATACGGCCGAATGACATCTCTAGATCATATTGCGCACCGAACAGTCACTTTTTCCGGATGCAATGACTTTGAGGTAACCACCGAGGGAGAATTGAGCTTCATCGCGGAAGAAA
>JAHXMU010023473.1:0-12917 GCA_019455685.1 Philornis downsi | reverse complement strand
TTTTTTTTTTTTTGCAAACATCCGTTGGGGAATTTTGGTTTTGTGTGTTATTGGCGTTATTTCCATTTGTAAAAGATCACTATCTAAAAGACAGCGGCCATTTCCACATTTATGTATGGATGGCAAGCACAAACACAATACGTTCCAATCCAATGTTAATTTTACTTTATTAATTGCGCGAACAATAAGTTACGTTTATTTTATAAATGGATGATAAAATTGTTGCGAATGAGATCACAACAAAATGAACAAACATTTCATAAATAGCAATGCTGCCAAGTTAATTTTGCTAAGCGCCAAAGTGATTTTTTGCTATCCTATACCGGCATCCATCTTATATTGGATACCAAAAAAACACAACCAATGTTAGTGACATTTCACATTCAGCAGTCGTTCTCAAATTTTTACGAAAATAGTTGAGTGAACAGATTTTTTTTTTTAAATTTTTTCAAACGCAGATGCATTGCTTCCCAACCCCAATGTCATGGCAGAATTCGCTTTATAACTTCGTGCCATGTATGAGAAATTATATATGAAAATGCCGCAGAAAAATAATAATATCGGAAAACTATTTAAGAAATGCTAAAGCAAAGAATAGAATGAGAATTATAAAAAAAATACAAGGCTTACCACTTCAAGGCTTAGTCATTTCTTTGTTGTGAATCCTTGCCGCAAGACTCAGTAAAATTTCTAATAAATCCAAAATATTTCACGGTATTTATAATAATTGATAATATTGCAATAACAGATTTATTAAAAATTTATGATATGACACCAACTGAGTCTTTCGGCAAGGATCTATAATAAAGAAACGCCTCATCCTATTCCTCCCTTTAGCATTTTTTTTTTTTTTTTCGATTTCAAATGAACTCAATTACAGTTAAATGTATAAAACACATTTTGGAAACCCACTGTAACTACAGATTAGAATCATTTGCCGCATAAATCCCAGGTGGACAAAAATTCGTTATGAATCCGATAATTTACAACATAAAGATAACCAACTTTTTGATAATTCGATTAGGCAACAACTCGTACGATGTCAAGAATCACTGCATGCTTGCAAATAAACATATTTTTTCGTTGTTGTCAGATAACTTAAAGCGCGTGACTAATCAAAAAATATAATCAGCGAATGGAAATGGCAGAGAATGGCAGCCAAACTTTCATTTGTTCCTTATGAACCATGAAATTTTAAGTCATATAATTTATTATATTGCAATTCTTATGGAATATCCTCCAATAAAACATTGAACTGTCTAAACTGTCAATGATATTTTTAAAATTCAATTAAATTAAAAGTCACAGTCTATTTGGATCTACGGAATTTGTTAACAACAGTATTTAGCTAACTCATAACTCAGTGTTTAGTCAAAAGATTTATTATGGCTTTGATATCTACTAGTAAAATTAGCAATTTATATTCACGGAAGTACCATTTTAAAAAGTCCAAAATTTATACAAATAAGGCTCGGAATGTGACAATATATGGGAGGGGTATTCCATCCCACTCGTAAGTGATGCATCACATTTGTTCATGACGCTTAATAATTACTCTTTTAACTTTTCGTTTTACTTAGTGTTGAAATCATGTTTTTTTTTTCTCTCTTGTCATGATTTAATAACATTTGTTTACTTCCTTTCGTTCATTGCCCCATCCGTTTTGTTTGTTTCAGGTAGTTTGATGATTTTCATGTTTTGATGCATTAAATCACGTTTAGATAATTTTAATTTCGTTACACTTTCATGACGAAATGATGAAGCGGTGCCAGATTGCGTGGTGTTGAAAGTGATGGATAATGACGCGTAAACATGTCAACGTACGATGCAGTATGAAACAAATAACTACTCTTCGAAAAAACGAAAATGTTGTTTTACCACAAATTTTAAATCCCTCCCTCAAAAAAATACAGGGAGTTGGTCAACACAACATGAAATATTTATTATTAATTCAAATTTTTTGTATAGCTTTCAATGTAGACTCCTTCCGAACTAATGTACTTATCATCATCCAATCATCAGAACACTTTTCAAACGCATTTTCCGAAAAAGACTTCTGTTCTAGCCGCAAATTCGCTTGTACCGCTTGAATAGCATCCCCTTTAAATATTTTTCTAAGCTCAATTTTTTCCAAAATAATAAGTATAACGAACTGGTTGTGCTTTTATAAATCATATTTCACGTAGTCCTATAATATAAATGTTCTTTCATTTTAATGAATTAAATACTAAAACATTAAACACAAAAAAAGTCAGAAATACAATTTCAGTTTTTGGTTCATTTGAATAGCCCACCCTTACAAAAAATAAATTATACACGAAAACATTAATTCTAAATTAAAGGTATTATTGATTGGATACATCTAATTTAAAAATAAGTATTTTAAGTAAAATTTAGTAATGGGTGCTGTCGCCCTGGTTGAGAATACTTTCATATATTCTGTTCGGTAAAGAATCATACAGTGTTTTGATTAGGTCCAGCGAAATCCACGACCAGACCTGTTTAACTCCATTATTGAGTTCACTTTTGCTTGAATATTGTTTGCCGGATTCATAACCTCAAAATTTTGGCTTTCAATCCATGATTTGACGACTCTCGCTGTGTGGATTGGCGCGTTGTCATGCTGGAATTTCCATTCCAAGTCTCCGAAAACATTTTTAACTTCAGTAAAAGCCTTTTCCAGCACGGCTTTCTATGAAGTCGCATTAATTTTTGAAGAGAGAAACTGGAGCTCTATTGTGCCATAACAAGAGATCGCACCTTATACCATAACTAAACCTTCCCGTGAGATGTGCTATTCAAATGGACCAAAAAAGAAAAACACATTTTTCACTGATTTGAAAGAAAATAGCGGAATAAAGTAACGGGACACCTCAATGGCTTGAAATTTTTTGTAGTTGATGCGTGGAAGTCCACGACTGTTTAACGTGAGTCTCGCCGTGAAGGCCTTACCCACGGTGTGCGACACAATGCGATTGCCCCCCTGGGATAGCCAAGTGAAACTTGGACTATCTAGAAAAAACGGGCTGATAATTGTGGTCACTATTGTTAAATGATTACGGGGGCGCTATTCAAGTTAGCGGCAGTGTATGTCTTCTATAGACTGAAAATGTGTGTCTCGAAGTGTTAATTTGATTTTTAACAAAGGGAAAGTCAACCGGAGCCATATAAGGTGAATACGGTGACTGTTTAATGATACCTGTTGAGTTTTTTTTTCCCCCCGGAAATGCGTTCACAATGATAGCCTTGAGTGATGGTACGTTGTAGTGGTGCAAAATCCATGAATTTTCATTCCATAAATTTGGCATTTTTGATGAATTTGCTCTCTTAAACGCCACAGAACACCTTTAGCCGAGCTAGGTTCTACTCTGGTGGAGTCTGCTCCTTCGCTTGCGACTGTAAAATATTCGGTAGCAGAGTTTAAACGAGGCCGTACGAGCTGCCAACACGAACACCATAGTGGTCGACCAATTGAGGTCCATCCACAAAATCGTATTGGATGATCGTCGGCTGAAGGTGCGTGAGCTAGCTGAAATGAAAGGCAGTACAGTATATTGATCGAACATTTGAAGATGAGAAAGTTGTGAGCAAGATGGGTGCCGCATTTGCTTTCAACAGAGCAAAAACAGCCATTAAGATGTTTCGGTAGAGTGTTTGGTGATGTTTCACCGCAATAAAGCCGAATTTTTGCGTTGATTTATAATCATGGATGAAACATGGATCCACCACTTCGTACTAAACTTGGAAACGGTGATAAAAGATTTGCCAACAATGAAGAGATAGAGTCTGCGATTGATGGCTATTTTAAGGAGTTTGACAGTTTTTATTACAGGGTGACGCAATAGAACGTGCATATTGCATCATCTTTTTTTGCGAGGTAGAAAAGCCGCGGGCGGGGGGCGCCTACATCGTTGGGTTGGAGTTTTAGTCGCTATGAATAACTTCGACGGGAAGCGTCGCGCATTTTGCGTGCACGCATTTTACGAGAACTCTCGTTCATATATTGCTACTAGGCTACTATATTGTGCTGAATATGGACTACGGCGAATTAATGAAGCTCCGAGTGCTAATTTAATTAAAATATGGGTAAAGCGTTTTGAAGAGACAGGTTCAACATTTAAACCACAAGCAAATGGTCGCCCAAGAACATCTAAGACCGAAGACAATGTTGAGAGAGTTATGGAGTCAGTACGAGGAAATCCACAAATGTCGACTCGCAAGAGATCGTCTGTCTTACAATTATCGCGACGAAGTTTGCAACGAATTTTAACATTGGGTCTTAAACTGCATCCATATAAGCTGCAATTAACACAAGAATTGAAAGAGTCTGACTTCATAGCAAGGCTCGCATTTGCTAATGAAATGCTTAATCGATTTTCCAATTTTGACAATATCCTTTTCTCTGACGAGGCTCATTTCCTTATGAATGGGTTCGTAAACCGTCAAAATTGTCGTTACTGGAACAGTGAAAATCCCAAAATCAAACACCAAAAACCATTGCATAGTCCTAAAGTGACAGTATGGGCAGCAATCTCTGGCAGAGGAATAATTGGTCCTTTTTTCTTCGAAAATGCGCGGGGCCAAAACGTCACGGTTAATACGGAACGCTATGTTGAGATGTTGGACGGATTTTTGGCTCCAGAAATTGAAAGTTCAAGAATAGTGAATTCCAGAACTTGGTTCCAACAAGATGGAGCTACCTGTCACACATCAAATGACTCCATGGCGGTGGTGAAGCAGATGTTCCCTGGCAGACTGATTTCGAAAAGAGGTGATATCCCATGGCCCCCACGTAGTCCAGACTTGACGTCTCTTGACTTTGTTTTGTGGGGATACCTCAAACAGAAAGTCTACAGTAATAATCCAAGGAACATCCGTGGTGAAATGGCAGCCATTACACCAGTATTACTGAAGAAAGTTTTCAATAATTTTCGTCTGCGGTTAGAGAAATGCCGTCGTAGAGAGGGCCACCATTTAGATTATGTTATTTTCAAAAAATAAACTCCATTTATTAGTCTACAATGTCTTAGTTTTTTTTTAACCATACCTTTTGTATTTATTTTTTAATCTATTTTTTAAATATGCACGTTCTATTGCGCCACCCTGTATTACACTGCTAAATTAAATACAATATATTCGTTTGCTTTGCCCTTCAATATTTGAATTTAATTGCAACAAATCTACAACTCCATTTGCTTCACAATCCAGTCATAATTCCAGGCCACACTGGCGAATACGTCGGGCAACATGCTGCCACATTCACCTTCTGAGGAGGCTGCAATACCTATCAATTTGCCTTCAAAAACAGCAGGACCGCCGTGATCGCCTTGACAGATGCCATTCTTAAGTGGGTGAGCCAAGCAAATGGTGTCCTCTGTAAGAGAACGTCCCAGAGATCTTGCGCACTGTATGGTGTTGATGGTAGTAGCAGTGTTTATTTGGAGAGTACGATGCATATCGGCCTCACCCTCCCGGGTACGACCCCATCCAGAAATTTCTACTTCGGCCTCATTGGGAGGATTGACGGTGGCCATAGCAATGGGTTGTATGTATTCAGAGAATGTCAAAGGTTTTGATAACTTAAGTAAGGCAATACCGGTAGTTAGATCAACGTAATTGGGATTCACGATAATTTCCTCCACTCTAATGTTAGTAGCGCCCGTGTACAGGTCAGTAGAACCCACAGCAACAGAGAACATTTGTGGTGGCCATCTGCAAGCGTGACAATTGGTATTTGGTGATGGTGACGGAATGCAACATTTATCGTTTAACTTACGGTTTGTCACTGCCAGCAGAGCAAACGCAACCCAAAGAGGTAAGAGCATAATGTTCACTCAAGATAACCGCACTACAGGTGTTAAGGCCCGCAATGGACAAGGCAGCTTGGAACGGAATTTGGCCCAAAACGGCATCATTCCCGCCGGCAATGCGCGCTTGAGGAGCTGCCCATGAAATGCCTACGATGGTGAACACACAGGTTGCTAATAGAGATGTAAATGCGTTCATTTCGATAATAGAACTGATTTGTTTTGCCACACACCTTGTTGTTTTTATACGATAATTTAAGGAACTGCAATGGTCAAGATGGTCAAATTTAATTTGAACATTTGTTCGGATTTAAATATCACTGTTAAATGGGAATTGTCTTATCGCTATTGAGGAAGCTACCGATTCGTATCGCGGCAGTAACTATCTCTATAATGCATTGAACAAGAACGCCTGTTGGTGAGCGGAATTGGAAGGTGCAGAGTTCTAAATTTATATACGAGGTGTGTTCAAAAAAAAAAAAATGGCGAATTTTTAAATTTCGCGGGCTACGTACATTCGACTTTCGATTATTACTTTGTTTTATTTTTTTTTTTTTTTTTTGGTACACTTGTCTCAAAGATATGTTGACGAATTTATCAATATAACATGTTTGGTTTGTTCGTAGGAGGCATAAATAAGACAAGTGTTTTGTGTGTTAAAAATTCCCGCCAAAATTATAGTCCTTCCCGAAATTCTTACAAAAAGGAAATCATTCATTTCTCGGGTTGTGTCGCATGTGGCACTATCTGGTTGAAATCACATATTGAAATCATTATCTGGTTAGAATCCAATAGAACTGGGGATTCTGACAATTTAGGAACAAAAAAAACTGGATTGATGCTTATTGGCCGATGCTTTGATTCAGTTTTTTTGTGCCTACATTGCACGAACTGGATGGGAATGAGGAAGAAAAAAGCATTTTATTTGCTAAATTCGGTTTTATACAATAGGCTTCTCTGCCATTTCGGCATCTTTTTTATGGAAGAATTTTTCAAGACCCTCGAAATCGTACCAGTTTTCGTAAATCAGCTTTAAAAACAATTTCTTTTTTCACTAAAACACCGTTTTTTGAGATTTGCAAATAGTTAATGGCAGCTGGGGGGCCAGATATGGAAATGCGGTGGATGAGGTAAACATTTGAACTTCAAGTTTCAGTACAGTATTTGTCCGTTACCATCTGACCGATTGTCAAAGAAACGACAGTTGCAACTCTGCACAAACGAACCGATATCGCTAAGGAGCGTTCACAATGGTTAGGTTTTTGTTTTGGTATCTTATACCCGTTTCGCCATTCAAATGCTATCCAGTATACGCTAACGGTGATAATTTCGCACGCTAAGCTAAGCAGGGATAAACTGTATAAAAAAGTAGTAAAAAGTATAGAAAATAACAATGTGACCAAGTTCTCCTACGCCAAAGTAAACAAAGAAGTTAAAGGAGATGGAGAACGTCAAATAACGTAAATAAAGGGTGATTTTTTAATCGTAATTTTTTTTAAAAATCGAATAAAACACTCAAATTTGCATCATATATTAAAATTTTTTATTGGAATCGATAAATTGTACTTTGCCATTTAATTTTTAAAGATAATTTCATGTAAATGTTGTCCGCGGCTCCGTCTCAAAATGTCCATTCGGAAGGTCAAATTTTTCGTAACTTTTTCGAGCATTTCGGCCTGTATTTCACGAATAACGTGTGTTATGTTATCCTGTAAGGCTTGAATAGTGTTCGGCTTGTCCACATAGAATAGCGACTTAACATATCCCCAAAAGAAATAATCAAAAGGTGTTAAATCGCAAGATCATGGGGAACAAATCGAGAGATGAGCTGCTCATCAAATTCATCCCTCAATATATCCATTGTTTCACGAGCAGTGTGACATGTTGCACTGTCCTGATGAAACCACATGTCAACCAAATTCAACTCAGCCAATTCGGGCAAAAAAAGTCGCGTATCATGGCTCGATATCGTTCGCCGTTGACGGTAACGTTTCTTCCACCGTCGTCTTTGAAAAAAAAGGACCGATGATGCCACACCAAACTACCGTTTTTTCGGGGTGCATCGGTAATTCATGTATGACATGTGGCTGTTCATCACTTCAGATGCGACAGTTTTGCTTGTGTACGCATCCGTTCAGCAAGAAATTAGCCTCATTGCTGAACACAATTTTTCTATAAAACACCGGATTTCCATTGAGCTTTTGTAACGCCCATTCACCAAAAATTAGACGCTGTGGTAGGTCATTCATCATTCCATGATGAAATGGCAGAGTATACTGTACACTTTTCACTTTGACAGATGACTTTTGGACGCCATTACCATCCAGTGCTGCCAACCTGAAAAACTTAAATCTTAAAACATCATCCACAACTTGTTTTTATTTTATTTTTATTTTTTTTTTTTTGCAAACATCCGTTGGGGAATTTTGGTTTTGTGTGTTATTGGCGTTATTTCCATTTGTAAAAGATCACTATCTAAAAGACAGCGGCCATTTCCACATTTATGTATGGATGGCAAGCACAAACACAATACGTTCCAATCCAATGTTAATTTTACTTTATTAATTGCGCGAACAATAAGTTACGTTTATTTTATAAATGGATGATAAAATTGTTGCGAATGAGATCACAACAAAATGAACAAACATTTCATAAATAGCAATGCTGCCAAGTTAATTTTGCTAAGCGCCAAAGTGATTTTTTGCTATCCTATACCGGCATCCATCTTATATTGGATACCAAAAAAACACAACCAATGTTAGTGACATTTCACATTCAGCAGTCGTTCTCAAATTTTTACGAAAATAGTTGAGTGAACAGATTTTTTTTTTTAAATTTTTTCAAACGCAGATGCATTGCTTCCCAACCCCAATGTCATGGCAGAATTCGCTTTATAACTTCGTGCCATGTATGAGAAATTATATATGAAAATGCCGCAGAAAAATAATAATATCGGAAAACTATTTAAGAAATGCTAAAGCAAAGAATAGAATGAGAATTATAAAAAAAATACAAGGCTTACCACTTCAAGGCTTAGTCATTTCTTTGTTGTGAATCCTTGCCGCAAGACTCAGTAAAATTTCTAATAAATCCAAAATATTTCACGGTATTTATAATAATTGATAATATTGCAATAACAGATTTATTAAAAATTTATGATATGACACCAACTGAGTCTTTCGGCAAGGATCTATAATAAAGAAACGCCTCATCCTATTCCTCCCTTTAGCATTTTTTTTTTTTTTTTCGATTTCAAATGAACTCAATTACAGTTAAATGTATAAAACACATTTTGGAAACCCACTGTAACTACAGATTAGAATCATTTGCCGCATAAATCCCAGGTGGACAAAAATTCGTTATGAATCCGATAATTTACAACATAAAGATAACCAACTTTTTGATAATTCGATTAGGCAACAACTCGTACGATGTCAAGAATCACTGCATGCTTGCAAATAAACATATTTTTTCGTTGTTGTCAGATAACTTAAAGCGCGTGACTAATCAAAAAATATAATCAGCGAATGGAAATGGCAGAGAATGGCAGCCAAACTTTCATTTGTTCCTTATGAACCATGAAATTTTAAGTCATATAATTTATTATATTGCAATTCTTATGGAATATCCTCCAATAAAACATTGAACTGTCTAAACTGTCAATGATATTTTTAAAATTCAATTAAATTAAAAGTCACAGTCTATTTGGATCTACGGAATTTGTTAACAACAGTATTTAGCTAACTCATAACTCAGTGTTTAGTCAAAAGATTTATTATGGCTTTGATATCTACTAGTAAAATTAGCAATTTATATTCACGGAAGTACCATTTTAAAAAGTCCAAAATTTATACAAATAAGGCTCGGAATGTGACAATATATGGGAGGGGTATTCCATCCCACTCGTAAGTGATGCATCACATTTGTTCATGACGCTTAATAATTACTCTTTTAACTTTTCGTTTTACTTAGTGTTGAAATCATGTTTTTTTTTTCTCTCTTGTCATGATTTAATAACATTTGTTTACTTCCTTTCGTTCATTGCCCCATCCGTTTTGTTTGTTTCAGGTAGTTTGATGATTTTCATGTTTTGATGCATTAAATCACGTTTAGATAATTTTAATTTCGTTACACTTTCATGACGAAATGATGAAGCGGTGCCAGATTGCGTGGTGTTGAAAGTGATGGATAATGACGCGTAAACATGTCAACGTACGATGCAGTATGAAACAAATAACTACTCTTCGAAAAAACGAAAATGTTGTTTTACCACAAATTTTAAATCCCTCCCTCAAAAAAATACAGGGAGTTGGTCAACACAACATGAAATATTTATTATTAATTCAAATTTTTTGTATAGCTTTCAATGTAGACTCCTTCCGAACTAATGTACTTATCATCATCCAATCATCAGAACACTTTTCAAACGCATTTTCCGAAAAAGACTTCTGTTCTAGCCGCAAATTCGCTTGTACCGCTTGAATAGCATCCCCTTTAAATATTTTTCTAAGCTCAATTTTTTCCAAAATAATAAGTATAACGAACTGGTTGTGCTTTTATAAATCATATTTCACGTAGTCCTATAATATAAATGTTCTTTCATTTTAATGAATTAAATACTAAAACATTAAACACAAAAAAAGTCAGAAATACAATTTCAGTTTTTGGTTCATTTGAATAGCCCACCCTTACAAAAAATAAATTATACACGAAAACATTAATTCTAAATTAAAGGTATTATTGATTGGATACATCTAATTTAAAAATAAGTATTTTAAGTAAAATTTAGTAATGGGTGCTGTCGCCCTGGTTGAGAATACTTTCATATATTCTGTTCGGTAAAGAATCATACAGTGTTTTGATTAGGTCCAGCGAAATCCACGACCAGACCTGTTTAACTCCATTATTGAGTTCACTTTTGCTTGAATATTGTTTGCCGGATTCATAACCTCAAAATTTTGGCTTTCAATCCATGATTTGACGACTCTCGCTGTGTGGATTGGCGCGTTGTCATGCTGGAATTTCCATTCCAAGTCTCCGAAAACATTTTTAACTTCAGTAAAAGCCTTTTCCAGCACGGCTTTCTATGAAGTCGCATTAATTTTTGAAGAGAGAAACTGGAGCTCTATTGTGCCATAACAAGAGATCGCACCTTATACCATAACTAAACCTTCCCGTGAGATGTGCTATTCAAATGGACCAAAAAAGAAAAACACATTTTTCACTGATTTGAAAGAAAATAGCGGAATAAAGTAACGGGACACCTCAATGGCTTGAAATTTTTTGTAGTTGATGCGTGGAAGTCCACGACTGTTTAACGTGAGTCTCGCCGTGAAGGCCTTACCCACGGTGTGCGACACAATGCGATTGCCCCCCTGGGATAGCCAAGTGAAACTTGGACTATCTAGAAAAAACGGGCTGATAATTGTGGTCACTATTGTTAAATGATTACGGGGGCGCTATTCAAGTTAGCGGCAGTGTATGTCTTCTATAGACTGAAAATGTGTGTCTCGAAGTGTTAATTTGATTTTTAACAAAGGGAAAGTCAACCGGAGCCATATAAGGTGAATACGGTGACTGTTTAATGATACCTGTTGAGTTTTTTTTTCCCCCCGGAAATGCGTTCACAATGATAGCCTTGAGTGATGGTACGTTGTAGTGGTGCAAAATCCATGAATTTTCATTCCATAAATTTGGCATTTTTGATGAATTTGCTCTCTTAAACGCCACAGAACACCTTTAGCCGAGCTAGGTTCTACTCTGGTGGAGTCTGCTCCTTCGCTTGCGACTGTAAAATATTCGGTAGCAGAGTTTAAACGAGGCCGTACGAGCTGCCAACACGAACACCATAGTGGTCGACCAATTGAGGTCCATCCACAAAATCGTATTGGATGATCGTCGGCTGAAGGTGCGTGAGCTAGCTGAAATGAAAGGCAGTACAGTATATTGATCGAACATTTGAAGATGAGAAAGTTGTGAGCAAGATGGGTGCCGCATTTGCTTTCAACAGAGCAAAAACAGCCATTAAGATGTTTCGGTAGAGTGTTTGGTGATGTTTCACCGCAATAAAGCCGAATTTTTGCGTTGATTTATAATCATGGATGAAACATGGATCCACCACTTCGTACTAAACTTGGAAACGGTGATAAAAGATTTGCCAACAATGAAGAGATAGAGTCTGCGATTGATGGCTATTTTAAGGAGTTTGACAGTTTTTATTACAGGGTGACGCAATAGAACGTGCATATTGCATCATCTTTTTTTGCGAGGTAGAAAAGCCGCGGGCGGGGGGCGCCTACATCGTTGGGTTGGAGTTTTAGTCGCTATGAATAACTTCGACGGGAAGCGTCGCGCATTTTGCGTGCACGCATTTTACGAGAACTCTCGTTCATATATTGCTACTAGGCTACTATATTGTGCTGAATATGGACTACGGCGAATTAATGAAGCTCCGAGTGCTAATTTAATTAAAATATGGGTAAAGCGTTTTGAAGAGACAGGTTCAACATTTAAACCACAAGCAAATGGTCGCCCAAGAACATCTAAGACCGAAGACAATGTTGAGAGAGTTATGGAGTCAGTACGAGGAAATCCACAAATGTCGACTCGCAAGAGATCGTCTGTCTTACAATTATCGCGACGAAGTTTGCAACGAATTTTAACATTGGGTCTTAAACTGCATCCATATAAGCTGCAATTAACACAAGAATTGAAAGAGTCTGACTTCATAGCAAGGCTCGCATTTGCTAATGAAATGCTTAATCGATTTTCCAATTTTGACAATATCCTTTTCTCTGACGAGGCTCATTTCCTTATGAATGGGTTCGTAAACCGTCAAAATTGTCGTTACTGGAACAGTGAAAATCCCAAAATCAAACACCAAAAACCATTGCATAGTCCTAAAGTGACAGTATGGGCAGCAATCTCTGGCAGAGGAATAATTGGTCCTTTTTTCTTCGAAAATGCGCGGGGCCAAAACGTCACGGTTAATACGGAACGCTATGTTGAGATGTTGGACGGATTTTTGGCTCCAGAAATTGAAAGTTCAAGAATAGTGAATTCCAGAACTTGGTTCCAACAAGATGGAGCTACCTGTCACACATCAAATGA
>JAHXMU010023470.1:0-11150 GCA_019455685.1 Philornis downsi | reverse complement strand
AAAACTATAGTATATGACTTAAGACCTTATTCCCAAACGCCAAAGAATTAAGACTTACTACAAATTCGTGATTCAATCGTAAGCACTTTTCGTGCATGACGGTTTGATTATGGTCATCATCATCGACCTTAGAATTAAAAGAATGTGGTCAAGCCTGCGCATCATCGCACTGTACGCACAGCTGAAAATATCGCTACTGTTAATGAGTGTTGCTGTATGATAACCGACTTTTTTTTGGCATGCAATTGAAGAAAATGAACTGGACGATATGTAGTTTCAACAAGATGTTGGCATGATCCACACACTATGACTGATTTTGGATTTGTTGCATAAGAAGTTTCCAGAAAAGGGAATTTCTTGTTTTGACGACCTCAATTGGCCACCAAGAGCATGCGATTTGACGCCGTTAGACTTTTCTTGTGGGGCTACATCGAAAACCGTATTTACGCGGATAATCCCCAAACGTTGGAGATTTGAAAACTAACATTCGTCTTGTTAATGCCGAGATATCGCCCGGAATGTGCGAAAAAGTAGTCAAAATAACCTCGAAAAGATCCACTACTAAAAGCAATCCAAAAGTAGTCATTCACATGACATTATATTTTGTACATAATAATAAGGTCCAGAAGAAATAAAAGTTTCTACGAATTTGCTGTTTTATGTGTGTTATATTTAACTTTACTTTTGAAAACGAAAAAAACCGCTGCTTTATAGTCCGGAAATTGGTCAGGGGAATTACTACTTGTCCCTGTCTATGGTGAATGATTTTGTTCGAAAAAATCGTTATGAAATTTGACTGAACGAGTTAATTGTCAACTTGGAGTAGGGTTTCTGTGAAAGATACATAGTGAAATTAGCTTCAAAATGGCAAGAGTTATCGAAGGAAACGGTGCATATTTAACCTAAATCGGATCATTGCAACTATGCTAAATAAAGCCTTTAATGTCATGCAAAACGAATGGATTCCATTTTATTACACCTTGCACTTTATGGGGAGTCATATGTGAATTTCTAGTTGTTACATATGAAATGACAAAATGAGTATATCCCTCATCACATAACGTCCATTGACATTACGTCCATGGACATTACAACCCTTTAGAAGTGTCATAAAGTCCGTTTACATTAAGACATTTTCTGAAGTGTTATAATGTCCACAATATTGCAAATATTTTCTACATTTTAAAAAGTACCGTTATTTTCAATATTTATATATAAAATTCGGAGCGACGTTGCAATTAAAGAAAAGCTAGAGTTTTTAGTTGGAAAGTGATCTTAGTTGTGTGCGGAAGAAAAGGGCGTGTGCTATTAAAAAATATGGAAAATACAGAATTTAAATGTGAATTTGTTACTGGCTACCGAAGAAGTTCACAACTGCTTTTATTAACGGACGAAAATCAAATCTTTAGGAAAAAATACGTTTATGGGGATTATACACGATACAAATGTTATATTAATTCTTGCAATGTAACAGTTTCTATAAAAAAAGGATGGTTCTTGCGAGCAACTAAGTCTGGAATTTCATCATAATCATACACTTTCGGAAGATTTAATAAAAAAATTTAAAATTATTAAAAATGTAAAAAGTTAATGTGAAAAAAACAGCTGCAAAAAGGAAAGGAGTGCGTGAAATTTTTGACCAAGAGTGCATGTAAGACGTACAACTGGCATTCTCTGCATGCTTTCCAAAAACAAATCGAATTCGCAATAACGGAATGCCGAAGAATCCAAATACTCCGCAAGATTTAAAATTGTTGTTTGAAGAAAATAATTTCTTTTCAGAATATGGAAAATCTAAGCATATCTATAAGCCATTTTATCATGGAACCATAATAGAATATATTCTATATCTCCAACGATTTCGGACATAATACGCAAAAAGCCTAATGAACGTCGTTACTTAATTGATGGCACGTTTAAAATTGTGCCATCTTGCGGATATAAGCAATTGGTCGTGATTCATTACCATTATATAGATCATGTAAGTAGGTCAAGATTTCTCGTTGTGAAGTCGCATGAAAAACTAATATTTCTCTTTCTTTACAGACTTTTCCTTTCGTTTATTTATTAATGACAAAAAAATCCAGAGAAGCGTACAAACATATGTTTCAATTTATTGACAGCAATATACATATTTCAATTCCAGGCATCCATATTTCATACCGATTATGAGATGGCCTTAAGGAAGACTTTAGAATATGTATTTCCGAACGTGCCTTCAAAAGGTTGCTGGTTTCACTATGGTCAGGCTTTGCGACGAAACAGTTTAACGATAAAAAGTTTCGGTAAGATTGTTAAAAACAACAAAGCGTGTAGTAAGTGGTACCGTAAATTTTTGAGCCTGCCGTTGGTAAACCCCGAACGAATTGAAGAGATGTTTCTGACTCTAAAAAACAATATGCTAGAGTTCTCACGAAACCACCGAGAATGCCTCAGTAGTTTTGTCAAATACTTTGAGAAGCAGTGGATGGCAAAGGTGGGATATTTTTTTCTTGAACCCTCATTCTTCTCTTTTGTATAATATGCAGTTCAATTTTGCACGAGCTGTGTGAAATTAAAAAAAAAATGATTTTTTGACTAACTTCACTTCTTTTTCTATTCGTGCACCCTCATTTTTTTTTTAATTTCGCAGGAGGCACATTATGTGTACATTGCACCACTTTTAATTTTCCATTATAAATTGCTTTGAACTTCCAATCTCTCTTCCTTCTAAAGTCCCCATAATGACTTTTTCAAATCACACCTTCCGGATTTTCTGTGCACCTTCAACAAGTGAGAACTACTAGCTCTTTAGAAGGGTTTAACTCCAAGCTCTCTAAGAAATTGGAGAAACATGGACGTTTTTTTAAGTTCCTTCAAGTTATCCGCGATGAAGACTTCTCGTATTCTGTTTCCCTAGCACAAGCATCGGCTGGTGTTTTGAATGATTTGACAAAAAAACGTAAGCCGCAGTATGACAAAAACAATAAAATATTCCACGTGGCACAACAGTTGAGCAAAGGCTACATCTCGTTGTCTGATTTTTTCAACATAGTAATAAATAAAGAAAACAGTATTCTTAAAAATTATGACGCTAAAGAAGAATTCGACGAACAAGATATGTCTGAAGTAGAGGATACTCAGGACAGTATTCACTGCAGCCAGGCAACAGAAGTCTTAAAATGCATTATAGGCACATTGGATGCTAGAAACATCCTCCTACAGCCATGTAAGCATTTTAAAATCTGTTCCAGCTGCTGCAAAAAAAATGGAAAAAAAAACAATTCATCTCTGCTTTGCCCATATTGTCGGCAAATTGTTGAATCGAAATTAAGAATATTCCAATTATTATTATGTTTTTTCGAAATTGTTATGTATTTTAATAAAAATCTTCTCTAAAATTACATTTTTCTTCCCTGTAGAATGTGTCACAACGTCCATGGTCATTATGTCACTTTCAAAAGTGCCTTAATGTCCATGGACTTTGTGACACTTTCTTGTGTTTCATAATGTCCATGGACGTAATGTCAATGGACGTTATGACATGCCACCGAATCGAGGATGGATATTTTGCAACAATAATCATTTTGAACGTTTAGATTAAGTTGAGAAAATATTAAAAAGAAAGGCTCATTCGCTTTATGTTCTGTTAAATAGTCAAAATGTGTTTTTTTCTGTGCAGGTGACTGTTTTAAAACAAATGAACGTAAATCTGTAAATTTTTTACCGGGGGAGATAAATATCTTTTTTTAAATATCCTTTCTTATACGAAATTGATAAAATAAATTCCCATTATATCTTTCTCTAAAATAAAAAAGTTCCACTTTCAATAGGAAAAACGTTTTGAAACATTTTTCTTTTTTTTCTATTTATTAATTCATGTACAAATTCAAATATTATTAAAAGTATTATTATGTATAAAAAATTATGTCAATTACGTTACAGCGTATAAAAAATTATGTCAAAATGTACATGTTTTGAATCCGTAAAATACTCTTTAGGACTATTCCGTAATTACATAAGAAGCGTTTCATGGTTCTGTGAAAGGAAACTTGTTAGTTCACTTTTGAAGTGTGATATTCTATTTATTCTTTTCATATTTGCAGGCAAATTGTCGTACTCTAAACTACCCATGTATTCAATGTTTCTAATCTGCATCTAGGTGTTCTTAGATTTTGTTGATGTCTTGTATACATAAACGATTGGTTCTGGGAAAATCTAATGATACGATAGCCAAAATTGTCCAAACTCTTACAAGAGTAATTGATGTTTATAAAGTCCATGAATAGGCAATATGGATTTACAAACATTAACATACAAAGATATAGTTGAATGAAAATTTGGTAAATTGTAAATTATTTTCAGTGCTTTATTCTGCATAGTTTGAGTGTTGGCGATTCAATTCTTCAATTTCTCGGTAACCAGCGGCGCGGGCTGGCGGAGGATATGTTGTTTGCTGCGCCGCTTCCTGGAAATTTAGTCGCCATTGGAGCCGTACACGGGAGTGCAGCGTGCATTTTGCGTCCGAGCGTATTACGAAAACAATAAATCAGTGATTACTGCACGACGTTTGTATCGGCATGAACGCGGTTTACACGATTTAAGTGAAGTTGCAAGCGCCAATGTGATACGAAAATGGATCAGAATGTTCGAAACAACCGGCTCAACAGTACCAATTACGGTTCGTGGTCGCCCAGTTTCTGCAAGATCAGCCGACATTGTGGAGCGTGTCCGTGTTTCAGTTCAGCGAAATACGCAACTGTCAACACGTAAGAGAAGTCAGTCTTTGGATGTCAAAAGAAGACCTTTACGACGAATTTTGAAACGTGATTTGCATTTGAAGGCTTATAAGATTCAGATAGTCCAAGAATTAAAACCCGATGATGCCAATAACCGACTTAACTTTGTCAAGGCCCCCACGTAGCCCCTTTGAATGGCCCCCACGTAGCCCCGATCTCTCTCCATGCGATTATTTTCTATGGGGCTACCTCAAATCGGTAGTCTACGAGAATAATTCGACCAATTTAGAGCAGTTGAAGAGGAACATTATTCAGGAAAGTAACAAAATACCGAGAACAACTTTCCAACGAGTTTTCCAAAATTGCGAGGGAAGTCATTTGGACAACATTATTTTTAAGTCTTAAAAATTCCCATGCTTCTACTTTTTAAAAATACAAATATATTTTTTTATGTTTCGTAGTTTTTTTTTTAATTGAATATTTAAACCGCCAACACCCTTATGGCCCACCCTGTATAATATAAAAATAGCCGGTGCTATTTTTGATTTAATTTCAGTTATATGTGAATCCCTAAGTATTTAACTTCATGGGTTTCAGCAATTATATTACCATCAACTAATACACTAAAATAATTATTTAATACATTGGCATGTGGTCTAAACCGTATTAATTTAGTTTTATTTGGATTCAGAACAATTTTATTCAATCTAGCACATTCAACTATTATTGCAATATCCCGTTCCATGTTAATTTTCATAGTAAAATCGTAACTATATGGATAAAATAAGCAAACATCATCTGCAAACATATACATTTTACCAACAAGGTTCAAATTACAAACATCATTCAAAACAATTGAAAATAATAGCGGCCCATTTCACTTTTACAACGGTTTACTTGCACAAATTGTTTCCTATTTTGAAAGTAGTCTTTAAGTAATTCCAGCTCTTTCCCTACTATACCATAGAATTCTAATTTCTGCAGAATTATTTCATGATCAACTAAATCAAAAGCCTTCGTAAAATCAAGAAATATACCTGCAACACCAAGCGAACCATTATCTAAGCCACTACATATGACATTAACAACATTTACTGCCGCTTTAAAAAATTAAATTTTGTTTTCCCAAAAATATACCTCCATTACGTTATTATTATTGTTATTATTATCCTTAGTCCTGGTCTTCTCCGATTAATGTTGTCTATACCGTTGATTAACAAAATTACTTGTGATTGGAATGATCATCCCAAAGGACTACACATAAGTAGTAAATTTATTTCATTCCTTAAATAGATCACATTAGAATATGGCTCGTATGATTTACTCCCCATTCCCTCCTTAGCCCAGTGAATAATCTTATTAGAACAGGACACAAAAGAAATTAAGTAATTGTGTGTGACTTTTGAACCGCATCTAAACAGTGGCAACTAGGAATGAGAAAAGGGAAAGTTGGTGAGAGACTCAGAGAGAGAAAGAGAGAGAGAGAGAGATGGGGGCATTAAAATGAATATAATCAACATAATAAGAAATAACAATCCATACACTTTCCTTGTACTCGCAATCAGAAGTTGGCAAAATGGCCACAACATTTCGAAAAACGGATACGGATGAAAACACATGGATACGCAAACGCATTTCCAAAAGCTTATACATACGCACACAATGAAGTTTCACAACACCACACACCAATACGGTTCACACATAACACAGCCGCGCACACACATTTAAGCTTCATTGTGTAAAAACGAGATTTCATGCGTTTCAGGCGATTTCTGTTGGATGTTGTTGGTCTGCTTGCTAGCTCGAATGAATGGATCCAACCGAAATGTGGTCTTCCCAATTCGACGGCAGTTGGTGTCTGGTATGATTGTAACAAAATTCATGTGGATATCGAACAAAGGCTTGTTTTACACTTGACTACATCTGAATGTGGCCTAATGGTCTTTTGATGATGACAAACGCAGTCGATGATGAGCCAAAGAGGACATTTACTATATTGTGCATATTCACACAGCAATATATTAGGCTTTTTATTTACGCGAGGGTCATCTATTTGTTGCGGGAATGACAACAAATTGGTATATTCAAACTGGAAAAAGGCATAACCTTCCATATCGATTGCTCTATGTTATACCATAAACCAAGAAATAAAACCTTAAACATAATCGCAGCCGTCACATTTTGTAACCGGAATCGAGATCCTTGGCGAAATAGAAAATTTAGAAAAAAACGTATGACCAATTAACGTTACCTAATACCGAAATGAATGAACTATAACAGAAACTTTTGTGTCCTATTATAATATTTCGATCTTAGTTTTATGCATATAAAGGGTGATTTTTTAATCGTAGTATTTTTAAAAATTGTATAAAACACTCAAATTTGCATCATATATTAAAATTTTTTATTGGAATCGATAAATTAGTCTTTGCCGTTTAATTTTTAAAGATAATTTCATCTAAATGTTGTCCGCGGTTCCGTCTCAAAATGTCCATTCGGAAGGCCCAATTTTTCGTCACTTTTTCGGGCATTTCGGCCTGTATTCCACGAATAACGCGTGTTATGCTATCCTGTAAGGCTTCAATAGTGTTCGGCTTGTCCACATAGACTAGCGACTTGACATAAAGAAATAATCAAGGGGCGTTAAATCGCAAGATCTTGGGGGCCAACTCACAGGGTCAAGTCGAGATTTAAGCTGCTCATCTAATTCATCCCTCAACGTATCCATTGTCTCACGAGCAGTGTGGCGTGTTGCACCGTCCTGATGAAATCACATGTCAACCAAGTTCAACTCAGCCAATTGGGGCAAAAAACAAAATACCTTGTGGTTGAGTAACACATGATCAATCGCTGAGAACGGCGACGAATTGACATTTCACGATCTTCATTAACACTGGTCGCTACGGCTGCAATATTTTCTTCGGTACGCACTGTGCGAGTCGATGGTTTCATGTGCAACAAAGTAAATTTGGAGCGAAATTTGGAGATAACAGCTCGAATTGTTGATTCAGCGGGTCGTTTATGACGACCATAAAATGGTCGTGTCAAACGATGCACATTTGTCACAGAGCACGAATTTTGATAATAAATTTCAACGAATTGCAATCGTTGCTCGTTTGTTAGTCTTTCCATGATGAAATGACAGAGTATACTATACACTTTTCACTTTGACAGATGACGTTTGGACCAGTGCTGCCAACCTGAAAATCTTAAATCTTAAAAAATCACTCTATATAACAGCTGTAAAAGTTGTAGCGTATCAAAGAAGGCGTATGGGACCTTAGGTATCTCAGGGTGAAATTCGTACCAGAATCTTTTAATACGAATTATTCATGTCCATGGCTAAGTAAATATTTCATACTAATCCTAACTACATTTTTCAGAGATACTATTTTTCAAAATTTTGGTTATAAAGTGAACGAGGTAATGAGAAACATATTCTAATTTTTCTATCATAAACTTATTAATAATTTTTTCACGGATGTTTAACAAATTCCACGATGATTCACCTAATAAAAGCATTGAACTTAGGTTATGCCGTTACCGATTGCACCTCAATTTTTGGAATTTTTGTATAGGAAATAGCTGAATTTTCACAAATTGTTTTTAAAATTCAATAAGATTATTCAATAAGAGTATTTTTACTGAACAACTAAGTATTTCTTTAAACTTATTACTTACTTATTTGGGCGTCGATTAGAATAGACATCCTTATCTATATTACGCCGCACGAAGAAAATAATTTCAACGCTTCTTCTCCAATTCGTCACACCAATTTTCGACAGAATTTCAAAAGCCTCATACTTCCAACTTTTCTGCGACCCTCATTAAGTTCGTTATTCCAAAAACTTTTCATCTTAGACCATGTGGATCCATCCTTCTGATGCACTTGACAACGTGAATGTCCGGATATAGCTCATACAACTTGTTGTTTATGCGACGCCGATAGCCTTCCATAACGATGATGTCTCTACATAATTTCCAGAGTATTTTCCTTTCGAAGAATACTAGCAGTGTTTCGTAAACCAGGATGTGTGCCATAATCCAGGGTTCTGTGCCGTATAACAAGATAGGTAAAGCCAAAGTCAGCTATATTCTTCTGCGACGCCCATCGAGCTCGTTATCGAAAACTTTTCATATTGGAGTATGTAGGTCCATTCTTTTGATGCGCTTAATGTCGTGGATGCCGGTATACGTTCATTGTTCATGCGACGACGATACCCTCCGTTAACGATGACGGCTCTATATAATTTCCGGGACATTTTCCTTTTGAAGACTACTAGCAGTAATCTATAATCCAGAATGTGTGTCATAATCCATGATTCTGAGGCAGATAGAACCAACGTCAGCTACGGTGAGATTTTTGTTTGCCAGGAGAGGGCTCTATCATTTAATCGCTTGCTTAGCCTGTAATAACATCTGTTAGCAAGCAATACTCTCCTTGTAATCTCCATACTGACATCATTTGTTTTGTTTACAACGGAACCGGAGTAGAAGATTTTATAATTCACTCCAAAGTTATAGTGGTCAACATTCACACAGCGTTCCAAGCGAGCAAACTCTTTGTTCGTCGGCGCAAATAACTTCGTTTTGTTTCAAATGAATGCATGCTGCACAATTATGCTTTCTAAATTTAGAAATATCTTTCTTTAAAAAAACTTGAAAAGCTCGTAGAATTGTACATACTTGGATTATTCGGTTAACGCTCCTTTTCTCGGATAACTTGCTTTAACCGAAACATAAACATTATGTGCGCTAAATTCGGAATAATCTGAATACTTAATAGTCATTTAGTAAACTTAGTTATGTGAATTGTACTGGACTCAATTGTCACACAAATTAATCGGCTGATTTATCAGGAAACAGGGTATCTCTTATTAGGAATCTTGAGATTTACTATGCCCCTTGTGGCTCACATCACATTTTTCTAACAACTTGAAAAGACGTGGGAGGAAAGTTTACTCAAGTCAGCTGATCTGACTTAAATTTTCCTATCGCTTAATATTTTAAAAATTTTTGAACTGTTCACATAAACGCTATATTTGATTTCACCGTAATCAATATAATTTTTCGGATGATATGTCTCCATGGAAGGACTACATGCCAAATTACATCGAGTACAAAAATGTCACTGGGGTGAACTGGCTTACAAATATCTTTACTCAATATTCGTTTAAGTAATTATCAGAAGAGGCGTGGCAATGTGTCCATTTTCATTCTTATAACTAAGTGCCGGATATCTGCCAAATTTGACTAAACTCAATACAACTTTTTGAAGGATATGAAGGTAAGAAAATATGTACTAAATTAGTCTTTCCTATGGGAAACGCCAGAAGGAGTGTGGTTACATGATGAGATTTTCCAAAGTTTTACTACATAGTTAACATTAATGCAGTGGACAAAAATTTAGGTTACTTCATCCTACTAATTACAAACTACAGAGGAAAGATTGTATTTCAGAAAATCAATCAACTTGTATGGGAGATTCAAGAAAGGATGTGACAAAGCAGTCTTTTTTAATTTTCGAAATCTGCTTCTAGTAAACGTTTAAAGTACACCAAATTTGAGCATATTTAATGCAACCGAGTAACAGATTTAAACCTAAGAATAATGCAAATTTGTCAGCATCTCTTGAATGGGACATTCGAGAGCTCCTCACATTCAGTTAGCTTACACGAAATCTATTTCTAGATTCACTCAAATGGGATGCACAAATTAAGGTCGATTCCGTCGATGTGACAGTTTTGGAAAATATTTCCAAGATTTGCCGATCTCTTGACTATTCAAAGCGTTCGTCATACACAACGAGAGAATCGTCGCTCAAATAATGATATATATAGGATAAATCGCTCATTTGTTTCATTTTAATAATCAAGTTTTTTAAACGTATGCTGTGTGCAAAAATTGACTGAATTCCGAATAATTGCTTGAAAGGTGTAACGCTGAGAAAATCTAGGTTAAATAGATCATTTGTATTGGGAGTATCGGAAGGAGGGGGCAATACAGTTCGTTGATTGAAGGAATTCCATGCGACTGTTTATTAGATATTAAGCTGCAAATGTATGCAATAAATAGTTGATTTGCGTGGGAGGTATTAGAAGGGGCTCGGTTAATAGGTCGCTCTTTTCATGTTTTAACGGGGCGTTATTAAGCAATGCATTGAAAAAAATTGAGGTTACTGCGGTCAAAGATTTGGAGTTAAAGGAATGAACTTGAATTTCGGAAAATTCGTCAATTTGTATGGGCGACAGCGGAATGGGTGGGCCGATATGGCCCGTTAATGTTTGGCTTCGATCCAACAAAATATTAGAGTGCGCCAAATCTAATGAAGAGTTTAGTCAGTTATTGTGTACATCAGCTAGCTAGACAGATACCGCTCGACTTGGGAAATCCTGAAACACATTTGGTCAAAACACACTTGGTACTTTAAAT
>JAHXMU010023463.1:0-20369 GCA_019455685.1 Philornis downsi | reverse complement strand
TGTGAGGAATGATTATATGCAGTTATAGTTTACCTTATGCTCACAGTCGAAAATAAAACACATGTGTGTTCGATGAACGACCAAAAGAGAAGAAGAATTTTATTGTATTAACACTGCCAAATGTCTTCTTAGTATACATTTGGGAAGTGTTCAACTATCAAATACAAATGAGTACGTTCACACTTTAACAATGGTACGTTCACACTTTGACAACTATAACACCCCCATCGTTAGCTTGAGGCTCCGACGAAATTTTTAAGATTGACATATTTTTCTTTGTAAAAAATATTATACTTGAAGTGATTATTACACAAATTATTATTATATCAATACTTATGCTAGTTATGCTTGAGTTTTTGTTCTCACATAATATTGTTTTTATAGTTTCATCATGTTCTGTTTGTTTAATGTACAATTATTCTAGTTTTAAATTGGCTCTAATATTAGCTTTCTTATTAATTTTTGTAATTATGCTAGGTATTATAAATTTATCATAAACTTTCATTTTTACATTCAGAAATGTTGTATTTCCGTCGTTTACTTCACAATTTTCAAATTTCAACATAAAATTTCCTGTCATACTTATATTTGTTACAATTGTGTGTTAATTTATTGAAAAAGTTTTTAAACACAAGAACGCCAGGTGTTACTTCAGTTAAAATTGTTTCTTCTAGCTTTTCCATATTGCAAAATGCTTCATTAAAGTTTATTATTTTTGTTAAACAAGTATCTGTAGTAAGCAATAAAACTCCGCGACACGTCTTTTCTTTTCAAGTTTACTTTATTGAATGATCTCTTGATCTCATTTCGTCAGTTGAGTACATAATTTAACGTAGTTTGAATTGATAAAAAGGGATAAAAATATGTTCACATTACATTAAAACTTATGGCTAGGAGTAAAACAAATATATTAGATTTATATACGTACAACATAATTAGAATACACATAAAAAAGGAAAGGTAAGTACATAAGGGATAATAGGGAAACCATATTATACAGTCAGTGTCCTCTAGAACAGGTACACTCTAAATAAAGTATTGGCTATCATCTATATTGCTACAATTTGGCCATCCTGAAATTATGATATCACCTGATATCGGCCCTACCTTTGTACGACGAACGACCTTTGAGCCACGGGCGCATATTTCCAACCGCCCACACCTGTGTAAGGGTTGCGAGATTGCTGAAATCCTTCTACATCTTCAAGTATGTACCTGTCATTTCTAAGAACTTTTGACACCCTATAAGGTCCCTTAAACTTCGAGATCAATTTTTTGGATATAATTATAATTTTGAGAATCGTAAAAAAAAGAACAATCGACAGAGGACAGCGGTTTATCCTCTTGTTCTTTCACAATTGTCAAAATTATTTATGTTGAGCCACGAGAATATGTTGAACATTATTTTCCGCTAAAAACATTTTGAACTCGGCGGAAGTGAATGCTGTTCCCCTGTCGCTTATAATGTATTTCGGACGGCTGTAATATCTGAAATATTCCGATAAATGTTTAACTACTTTTCTGGTACCCGTAGTTTTCGTCGGGTAAAGCCTAACAAACTTCGTACTGGTATTGATAACAACTAGGATATGTTTCAGGGCCCTACCATTGTCAACTGGTCCATAGTGGTCCACGTGAATAACATCAAAAGGTGATGTAAATTTCGGAATGTTGTTTAAATATCTTTCTTCTCGTCCATGTTTTTCCGAGTATGCTATACACTTTAGATAATTCTGTGTGTGTTCGGCCGATTTTAGTCTAATTTTGGGAAACCAATAGCTTCTTGATATAAACTCGGTCATTTTGTCAATTCCTACATGTCCAATTTCATCATGGTACTTATATAAAACATGTCCCTCCATTTCCTCAGGCACGAAAAACAATAAAATATCGTCCCCAGATTTCCTATACATGATTCTATTTCTCATTTCGAATGTTGGGCTCTGACGCCGCGTCAGTTCTTCCTTCAATTTCCTCAATTTTGGATCTCTGTTTTGACATATAATAAGGTTCTCTTCAAAAGTGTTGCTCTCGACGGTCATCACAGTGGTACATCTACTAAGTGCGTCCACATGCTGCATGCGTTCGCCGGGTCTATGCTCCAATGTATAGTCATAATTTTGTAAATCCAAAGCCCACCTGGCTATTCTCGGGTTTAAATCGCTCTTATTCAAAATCTGCGTCAACGAATTGCAGCCCATAACAATTTTAAATTTTTTACTCTGTAAATAAATTTTAAATTTCTTCAACGGGTAGACAATCGCCAGCGTTTCAAGTTCGAAACTATGGTATTTCGATTCTGCTTCAGTAGTTCTCTTTGAGAATAACACTGCAATAACACTGCTCCGAAACCTAAACTACTGGCATCGCAGTGAAGCTCAGTTTCGTCTTTTGGGTCATAAAGTGACAAAACAGGTGCCTCAGTTAATTTTTCTTTCAATAATTCAATCGCTCTCAATTCTTCGTGTCCGAAGGAAAATTGTTTTTCCTTTTTCGTTAGATCGTGCAGAGGTTTCGCTATTTTCGAATAATCTTTAACAAATCTCCTGAAATAGGATCCGAGGCCTAAGAAACTTTGTACAGAGTGAACATTCTCTATACCTCTATCATCTGCTCCTATGCCATTTCCATCAATTTTAAATCCAATATATTTTATACTCGTTTGAAAGAATTCACGCTTGTACACTCTCAATTTTAATTTATTTTGAACCAACCGTTTTAAAACTTCTTTCAGTATTTTGAAACGCTCATCTACTTCCTTCGTCGCGATCATTATGTCATCCAAATAGATAATTAGTTTTCCCTCTCTCACCATATCTGCGAAGATTTTATTAATAAACCTTTGAAAAACCGAAGGGGCATTCTCTAGACCAAAAGGCATTCTAAGAAACTCGAACTGCCCCAAAGGAGTTACAAAAGATGTGTACTTTACAGGGTCACCATGGACAAACACGTGGAAAAATCCATTTTTCAAATTCAACTTCGTGAAATAACGTTTTCCCGCCAGCCTATCCAATAAATCATCTATTAGGGGGATGGGGTAGTTATCTTTTGCCGTCATCTTATTCAACGTGGGGTAATCTACACATAATCGCATATCACCCGTTTTTTTCTTAACCAGAACTATTGGTGAAACAAACTCAGAATCGCTTGGCCTAATGTAGCCCTTGGACAAGTATTCGTCTAAAATTATCTGAAGCTTTTCTTTTTCATCATGGGAAAGTCTACGTGGTGTGCAACTAAACGGCTTGACATTCTCAAGCACTAATTTCATTTCACTTTTCACCCTTGGTTCAACTGGTCGTTCTGGCCGCATATAGCAATTTTCAAACATGTCATGTAATTTGTTCTTGACCTTGTGACCTATGCTCTCATTTACAATTAGAAGATCTTCCTCATTTGCATTACATTCTATCGACATTATTTCATTTATCGCAGCAGTTGTTTCTTCATTCGTATACCGTACAATATCATTTGTTCGAACATCCGAGAGTAATTTTAGATTTGTCTTCTCCAAAAAATCTCTGCCTAAAATACATTCGTAAACCATCGACTGATCATCAACGACAATAATTTCAATTTCAATCTTTTTATTTTAAAAAAAAAAACATAAACTTTACATTTTCCAAACATTTTATTAATTCCAAAAAAAAAAACTGAGTCAACGCTTGACATTTTATCGAATTCAACACGTCCTTCTAAAAAAGTTCTTCTAACTAAACTTACTGGGCTTCCTGTATCTATTAGACAGACATTCTAAATTAAAATAGGATTTGAAAAATGTATCCATGCTGAACTTAAAATAACTTACATAATTATTTTTCTTATATGACGATGGGCCCTTTTTGCCAGGGCATGAAGCGACTAGATGTTCTCGGTTTCCGCATCCGTAACATGCACCTCGTTTCCTCTTCGGCTTCCTGCATTCGGCCGAAAAATGTCCGAGACAATTGCAATTAAAACACCATCTTTTTTTCGTTCTCTGCCTTAGTTGTTTTTGATGCAGCATCACCCAGAGTAATCTTGGAAAATGACTGGAGTGGTTGAATTTTACTTCCAAAGCATTGTAAATTTGAGTGAACTCTTAGATTTTGGTCAGGAATGCCATCAATAATGTAGTCGATCAATTCGTCTTCTTCCATATTCAGCTGACTTGCCATAACAACCTTCTCATTGTAATAGTCGATGAAGCTTTCGTTTTTCGACCACTTTCTACCTTCAAAATTTCGCCGTACATTCAATTTGTTCTCTTTTGTGCCGAAAATTTCCGACATCTCTTTAAATACAACGTCCAAATTTTCGGAGACGTAATTGCATTTTGAATGGAGCCACAATTGCACTTTGCCCTTTACTTTGTTTATAAGGAGGGCTTTTGCCGTAAAATCATCTGGGGAGTAAACAGCGCACACATTTTTGAATTGTGAAATCCAAATTTCAGGACTGGTCACCCCATCATAGTCAGGCAGAAAATCTTTTAGCAAAGCAATACCTGCATTATCGTTTTTATTTATCGTTTACAACATTGCCATTTATTTGTTCTTCATCACCCTTGTCACTCTTTTGCACTAGTTGATTTGGTTGACTCATTTGTTCGCTCTCTTTGTAGATCATTTGTTCGTTCACAACTTCATTATCATTGTCATTAGTTGCACCATTGCAACTGTCGTCAACTGGGCATTCTCGTCTCTTTTCTCCATCGGAATTTCATTAAGTCGGAAAACGAGTTGGCTTTTTGTTCCCGATGTTGCGAATCCAAGGTCACGAAGCCAATTTCGCAATTGCGCTGCTTTGTACAGTTTTTCATCCACAAATTCCTCCATTGCACAAACTCTGTCTTATTTTGTTTTTTCAGTTAAATGTCTTTTATTATATATTTTTTTTTTCTAATTTTATTGTTCTTTTCTTTTTTCTGTCACGGTTCAAAACAGTTTAGACAGGAGGAAAAAAATTTGCACATAAACACTTCACTGTTTGTTTTCTTTTTGTTTAGGTAATTCCACTTCTGAATTGTAGTAGGCAATAAAACTCCGCGACACGTCTTTTCTTTTCAAGTTCACTTTATTGAATGATATCTTGATCTCATTTCGTCAGTTGAGTGCATAATTCAACATAGTTTGAATTGATAGAAAAGGATAAATATACACATGTATGTTCACATTACATTAAAACTTATGGCTAGGAGTAAAACAAATATATATGAGATTTATATACGTACAACATAATTAGAATACACATAAATAAGGAAAGGTAAGTACAAGTTAATTCCCGTTATGACATTTTTTAAAGACATGTAGTCTGAAGATGTTGTTAGTTATTCAAACGTTTTATTGCAACTGACTTTATTAATTTTATGTTACAATAAGGAAACTCAAAAACTAAAATGCAATAAAGCAAATTACTTTATTTTGGTTTCTTTTGTTTTTCTGTTATTCGAGTAACGTTACATCAACCATTTTGCAACAACCAATTCGTAGACATAGGTCAGAAAATTTTTAGATTTATTGTGTTAAGCGTGTGAAAGCTAAAGATAAGCAATTCTTTGGAATTGACACCATTTATATTGTTAAGCGTGTGAATTAATTTTAACAATAACTTCCGTTAACTCTTCCGCCTTTAGATGCGTTCGTCTTCGAGCGCTCTAGAAG
Source organism: Philornis downsi (assembly GCA_019455685.1). Classification (NCBI taxonomy): domain Eukaryota; kingdom Metazoa; phylum Arthropoda; class Insecta; order Diptera; family Muscidae; genus Philornis; species Philornis downsi. The sequence goes on along the minus strand of JAHXMU010023463.1, from coordinate 14,724 downwards.
TAGGGAAGATTATGTAATCTTGCTGTTGATGTTGGTATTGAATTATTGTCTTTTGGAGCAGGTATCTCTGGTTCAGGATTCAAGACTACTGTGGTTATTAGTTTTTTATTTTTTGCTTTCTTGATGGCCAAAAGTGTTAAACCAAGTGTAAAAAGAAAAGAAATAGAGATTCATGAATGAAAGATAATACGATTACGCAGATGGCGTTCAAAAAATGGTCTCTCTTTGCGCATGACGTCATTGGAGAACATATGCTTTAGCGAGTTGTGAAATATGCATGAAAATTCTTAAAAATATATATACATTCTTAAGAAATTGGTAAATAGAAATGCAGCGTTTGTTTAAAAGAAAAGGGTTTATAAAAACCAATATTCAACTGTTTCGTAGTTGAGCAAATGCTTCGCTTAACACCCAAACAAATTAAACAAATTTTTTTCGGTAATAAATTTAAAAGCTGTTAGTTTAATATTTTATTTAATTTTCTTTTTCTGCTGTTCGCCGTTTCAATTATTTCTTTGTTTAATTTTCTAATAAGGAAGAACATTCTTGCACGAAAGAAAAGTCTTTTAATTTTTATCTATTTGTCCCTTCGTAAATATGGTCAAAAGCTTGGACTCCAAATTTTTTAGCTCATATTTAGCCTTAGTAATTTGTTTGATGAATTTTTATTAATTTGTCAATTTTTTCGTCCTTGGCCTTCAATTCACCTGCGTTTTTTTCTCTTGTCTTTTGAAAGCTTTATTTTCTTTTCGAAGCGTTTCACTTGAAATAAATTAAATTTTATGTGAGTATATGTTTTTGAAATAACAAAAAAAAATTACATCTCAAACTTAAGAGTGGTTAACGATTCATCTCCAGTGTTGCTATTATATTGAACATTTTCAATACAGGTTTCAGAAGCATCAAAGCAACCCAGATTTTCATCCTCAGTTTTGTTTTCTTCTACTTTCTGTTGTCGATGTGCAGCATCTTTAGTGTGGGATTTGTTCAATAAGGAATTTACAATCTTTACTTTCTCCCTTTTTTCAATTCTCGCAGTCCGCTGCGCACTGAGTTCAACGTTTCCAAGCGAATCAGTGCCGATTGTCGGTACTGCGCCTGTTTTTAGGATTCGATATTTGGCAAAACCTTCAATTAAAATAATAAATGAAATCCAATGAAAGACTGTCTTGGTTTTCGCACATACCCACGTTATATTGTAAACTATTTTCGACATCCTCAGCTTTGAAATGCAGCATGCATATACGACAATTCTTTAGATTAACATTTTTTTCGCGTCGGCAAAAACTAACTCATTTCTTTCTTAAATCACGGTTTCCCGAAAAATTAAAAAAGCTTACGTTGCACGCTTGGTAATCGTTACCGCTATTGCAATTTGCTGCAGCACACTTCATATTTTTTTTTATTAATAAACGATATTTTTATTACTTACCAAACACAAATAATATTTCACTTTGTCTCCTTTGCTTGTTATAACAACTGAATGCAAAACAAATTCTCTCGTGACGTCACAGTGAGAGAGAGAGAATTCGTTTCAACATAACGGACCTGCGCAATGCGTAATCTTATTATCTTTCATTCATGATAGAGATTGTAGCATTAGATACCCAAGTTTCTCTCCGTATTCTATGAATTATCTTTATGTTTTTTAAATGTGGTTCTTGAAGTGAACCTAGAGATAACAGGTTAAGTCTCTTCTCTTCTATTGGGGATTCTTGTATTATGGCGGGTGTTGGTGTCATATAAGATGCTTCTAGATTTCTATACACTTTCCCATTGATTTTTTATTGTGGCAGTGTCAAATCTTATAAGAAAAGTTCCACTTAACTGATATCTCATGGATTCTGTTCGTATAGTTTCGTTCACATTATTGTGAAGAATAAGTTCTTCTGATATTTCTTCAATGCGTTGAACATAGTGAGTGTTGCTGGTTGTGCAAGTTGATCTTTGATTAAACATGATATTTTTAATGCATTTATCTTTACTGAAATCTATAATTTGATTTCTTTTACATATTTCAATTTTACTAAATTGTAAGCAATTATTAGTTATTGCAAATATTTCGTTTTCATTTACAAACATTTATTAAATTTATAATAGAATCATTTTTAATAATTGGTTTTACAATAATATTATTATATAAAGTAGGATTTGTCATAGGAATTTTAATTATGTATAAGAGGTTTGTATCATTACTTAATATGTTAACATTCGCCAATTCTAAAGCTTCCTCTATATTGTTAAAAGGCATTTTCTCTTTTTTTCAATTTATCTATAGCAATACTCATTTCTTCTTTGTTTAATAGGAATGAATTTATAACATTATTTGTAGCCCATTGTATGACATATTTTATATTAACAATTGTCTCTTTTATCAATCTTATTTTATTTCTTAAAATTTCTATTTCTTCATCAATCAATGCTTCATCCTTTCTTATTGTATTTGAAAAATCATTTACTAAGTTTGTAATATTGTTCAGCCTGTTAGCGAAATCTGTATTTATTATCATTTGCCTCTCGTTGTTATCAGCTATTTCGTTTAACGTATTATAAATAAGTTCAGCGTCCTCATGGTCGGGTGACCCTGCAATGAGTTTCCACATTTTTCCTAAAGTATCTATTGATCTGGCATTTCTTTGTGGTGTCATGATCCTGAGAGTAACTAACAGATCCAAGCTTTGGTTTAGTTCAAAATACATGGTTGGATATAATGAATTTGCCTTTAGAATATTTTTGTCGACGTATCTTTTAGTGTTATACAAAAAATCTTAATATGATTTAAGATTAATTGGATGTATAAATTTAAAACTTCCGTCCTGAATTTTCCCGTAACCGTTACTTATAGCTACAACGTATGAGTCAGTATAGTTATTAATGTGAACCTCTGCCCTTAGCATTTGCAAAATTAATCTAGAAAAAAAAAACAAAATTAAAATATAAAATAAACGTGTAGTTTTTATAAGCTCTATTATTTCTTCAGCTTCTGTCCTTATGCACATTTCTGTTTGATTCCGTTAACACGGTACTTTTCCTGTTTTCTATATCGAGGTGATAATTTTGTACCTAGTCTTCTATTGACCCTAACATATATTTTTTGTCCTATTTGGTAGTCTTTAAATGGTTTCCTACCCTTGTTATGAACCTTAATATCTTTCTGCTGCTTTTTTACGATTGCCTCTATATTTTCTTTCCCAGCACTTTCATATTGCTCTGGACTAGTAGATACTCTTCTTCCAAAGAAAAGTTTGATTGATTTTTTTCCCGTAGTGGAGTGAATGGTGTAGTTGTATTCATAGACTGATCTATCTAATAATTCTTCAAAGCTTCTATGTTTTTTTCTCTGTTTTTAAACAACGCATTATTTTGCCTAAGATCGAATGAAAACGCTCCACCTGGCCGTTTACCGAACTTTTGTAGGGTGGAGTTTTAAATATTAGTATGTTTAGTTGATCTTCTAGCATAAATTGGATTGAATCGGAATTTTGTGATTTTTCATTGTCTATAACAACAATCCTAGGTACTCCAAAATTAAAAAGCATTTTCCTCAGTGGTTCACGAATATCCCCGATTGATCTTGATTTTATGGGCATTGCCTGAACATACTTTGTGAGTTTATCTATTGCAGTGAGTATAAAGTTGTTTTCGGTAGTCCAAATATCTACATGAAGTATTTCTCCCGCATATTGAGGAACTGGAGTTGGTGGTATATTGAATTTATTAGGGTGACGGTCATATTTTCCTTCTTTACAGATTTAACACTGGCTTATTATTCTGTTAAGTTTTTCACTCATTTTTGGAAAGTAGAAAGTTTCTATTAGCTGCATTTTATTCTCCCTGCCATTACGGTGTGCTCTGTTATGAACTCTGATTATCTCTTCCTCCTGCCTTGCAGTGTCAGTTAAATCCTCTACTTTTGTCTGGGTATGTCTGACCCTATATTTTAAAAAAATTTAAAGGATATATTGCCTGAATCCTCCCCAGTATACTCTCACAAGTAAACAAACCATTTACGATAGATGGATTAAGGTATTTCCTCAGGATTCTTACTCGTTCGTCATCTGTGAAATTTGGAGCTGTTATAACGTGTCTATGTTTAGTTGGAAATGGTAATTTAAATTGGTATTCATTTGACTAGTCTAAAGGAATTAAAATTTGGTTGTTAAATACATTAATAGGACATTCCACTGAAGGAATCAGGTTTTCGCCTGGACTTTCGTCACTATGTACCGTGGCTGTTAAAACATTTACATCTATATCCCTATTACAAGGAGGCATCGAAAGAGCATCTGCTATCACGTTACTTTTTCCGGGTTTATAAAGGAGTTCATAGTTGTTCTCCTCCAATATTGCCTTCCAACGCTTCATTTTTGCGTTGTTATTATTATTGCTTAAAGCGTAAATGAGTGGTTGATGATCTGTATATATGATTACCTTAACGCGACCATACAAATAATTCCTGAGCTAATTTAATGACCAAATAATGGCCAACATTTTCCTTTCATTGGCTGCATAGTTTTCTTCGGTCTTATTGAGAGATCTCGAAATGAAAGTGATTGGTCTATTTTCCTATGTAAGAAAGGCTCCTATAGCGTAATTAGGTGCATCAGTTGTATGTTCAAAAGTTTTACTAAAGTCTTCAGTTTATCAAAAGCTTCTCTTGCAGACATATCGAGTTCTATCTTTTTTTTGCTGGATTGGTTTCGACACACACGGCCCTCTTTCCCTCTTAAAAGGTTTGTCAGAGATTTTGCTATTTTAGCACAATCCGTGACAAAACGGCGGTAATAACCGGATAATCCAAGAAAAGATCGAAGGTCTTTTAATGTATTGGGATAAGGAAAATTTACTATGGTTCCACTTTTTTCGGGTTTGACTGTACCCCGTTCTGAGAAACGAGAAATCCTAGAAATTCTACTTCGTCCTTAAAAAATTCACACTTGTCAAGCTGAACTTTCATGTTAGCTTCATGTAAGGTTTGAAAACCCATATTGATATCACTGTTATGTTGATCCTCACTAGGACTGAAAATGATTGTCATCAATGTAGACATAACACCTAACTCCAATATGAGGGCTCAGAATTTCATCCAGTGCACGCTGAAATATTGCCGGTGCGTTCTTAAGTCCAAATGGTAACCGAGTAAACTCGTATTTGTCATTATTAATGGATAATGCTGTTTTCTGTACATCTCTTGGCCGTAATGGTATTTGGTGAAAGCCGCTTTTCAAATCTAACACTGTAAAATATTGACTTCTTCCCAATTGTGCTAGTACTTCGTTATTTTCCGGTAGAGGGTACTTATCCGCTATGGTAACTGCATTTAACTTACGATAGTCGATGACCATACGAAACTTCTTTTCTCCACTAGCGTCGTTCTTTTTTGTCACAATCCACACCGGTGAATTGTATGAAGATTTTGATGGCCTAATAATTCCATCTTATAATAAGGCTTCTACTTGAGCCTCTATTTCGTCTTTCAAGCCCATAGGATAAGGGTATGTCTTAGAATAGATTGAATCTTCAGTCTCCGTCCGAATTTCTCCTGTTATTTTGGTGGTATATGTTAGTTTTTCGTCCGGAGCAGAAAAAAGATTAGCATAAGTCGATACAGCTTTATTAAGCATGTTTTTTTGTTGTTGTGTCATGTGGTTAGTCCGAATTGAAGTCATATTAACGTTATCTGTTGGAAATTGTTTCAAGAAATTGTGGTTAGTCCGAATTGAAGTCATATTAATGTTATCTGTTGGAAATTGTTTCAAGAAAAGTTTCTTATTGTTTCCTAATTTCATAAAGTTATGTTTGGTATAAATAATTGCGTCAAAGGTTTTGAGAGTGTCATTACCAAGAATGCCATGAAAAGTCTTTAATTCTGGGAGTAAAAAAAACTTAATTGGTACGTCTGTCCTTCCAAATAATGTAGCATTAGTGTGAAATTGAATGTTTACTTTTCCTGCAGTTGAATTTGCATAAAAGTTTTGTTTGTTTGGTATTGGATTTTTTACAAGATCTGGTCGTATATCATTTTTATTCGAGCCAGTATCTATTAGAATTTTAAGGATTTGTCCGTTGTCCCTCTTACACTCAAAATATGGAAGAGTGGACGAGTTTAATCTAAAAAATGGATCTCGTCAACGTTGTCATTGCCGTAATCATGTAATGCTTGTTCATGAGAAATGTTTTCTATTGGTTCTGGGTCAATTTCGTCCGTGTCCTGTCTTCTCATAGTATGGTCAATTCCGGATCTTAAGTGAAAGTTTCTGCTTTGTTTCCGAGTTTCTGCGTTCTGTGGTGGTAGTGGTCGTTTGCCAAAAAATCCATTGTTTGAAGGTTTATTCATGTAATTGATGTTCTTCGTTCTAATACTTTGGTCCACGTCCATGGGCTCAGGCCTTGGTTGTGGTTTTGGTCCAAAGGGTCTTGGTGGTATATAACCTTGATATCGGTTATATTTAGGAATAGCACCTTGGTGCTGATAATTTCTCAGTCCTTGGTTGAACATATGTCTTCCCTGAAACGTATCTGGAATTCTATTAGGTCGAGGTGGCGATGGAATGTATGCCAATTCAGGATAAAAATTATTCTGATTTCGTAAAGCAGATTGGTTTCGTGGAGAATATGAAGGAAATTGGTGTCGTGAAGCATTTAGAGAAGATTGATTCCGTGAAGGAATGGTACTAAAGTTCCTATTTGATCTCAAGTTATGAGCGTAATTTGTTCTGAAGTTTTGATTCTCCAATTTTAAACATAAATGCAAAGCATTGGGCAAATCTGTAGGCTCTTTTATTGCAAGAAGTCTTGGTAAGTCACCTTTTAATCCTCGAACAAAGAACACAAAGATTCATGTCCTATGTCCATTGAACTTATTTTGTTCAATATCAAGGACAAATGATTATAAACTTTTTGGTAAAATTCTTGTATTGTTTCTGCACCTTGAATCAGAGAAGTCATCTGATATTCCAAAGTGCTAACGTCCCTCTTATCTGCATAATGCATAGTAAGGCAACGTGAGATGCTATCCCAATTAAGAGGTGTGTTGTATGACTCAAGTATGGCGTCTGCATTGCCAATGATTTTATTCCTTATAATATTCAATATGCCAAAATACTTTGGTGTACCCCTAAGATGTTGATATATACCTAATATTCTCTCAACAGATTTCCTCCAGGAACTATATTCCCCTGGCTCACCAGAAAATTCCCTAAGACATCTAACGACATCTGGTACCTTATCTAAGTCACCTAAGGCTCTCCTGTATTGAGGTTCGATCACTTGATCCTGATCAATTTGAGCAGCAGGGTTCCTAGCCTGTTCCCGAAGAGTCTCAGCTATTATCCTTCTAATTTCTTCCTGTAATTCAGCCATATTAATTTCCTGATTCTGTGGTACATTCAAGACAGGTGGTCTAATAAGATTATCTGGGTTTGACATTATTAATAATTATTCCCGTAAAAGAATGTTCCTTCAGAACTTATTTTGTAGTGGAAATGAGTCAATAGATTTTTCAAGCAGGCTTAGTTATGCCAACAAAACAAACAAAGCAAAATAGTGAACACAGAATAACTTAAAAATTAAAATTATATGTTTTTGCAATTTAACACTTTTCTTTTTTTTCACTTAATAATCTGGAGGGTCCCGTAGGAATCGCAGATTTTTTATTATAGGCTATTATTTCAATTAATAATCTGGAGGGTCCCGTAGGAATCGCAGATTTTTTATTATATATATTTTTTCTTTTTCGAGTAATTCCACAGGAAATACTTTTTCCTTTTTCTTATTTCAATTAATAATCTGGAGGGTCCCGTAGGAATCGCAGATTTTTATTATATAAATCTTCTTTTTTTAGAATAATCTTGTAGCAAATACTTTTCTCGTTTTTTTTCTATTTTTTCTTTACTTGAAATTATCTTTTTATAAAAAATCACTTTATATTAATTTTCAATTAATCTTTAATTTTATAGTATTCTTTATCTTCAATTAATTTAATTTACTTTTTCTTTCTTCAATGACATTTAATTCACTCTTTCACATTTTTTTTTTATAATTCAAATATTTCTCTTTTCTTTTTTCTCTTTTAAAAAAAAAAAATATACTTAAATATTAACTTACAATAAGATCAGCATCGCGTTCTCCTTTTTGGTGATTGTCTCGGCGACTCCAGTTATTCCCTTTTATCCCTCGAACGGGTGACTCAGGCCTTCGGTACACACTTCACAGCAAGGACGGCGATGGATTGTTGGGGTTGTCCTTGGGAACCCAGTCAGGAAATTTGAAAATGTAAATTTGATGTAGTGGCTCCGACGGAGGTTTTTGTTTGTTTACACATTCACTTTAAAGAATTAATTTTCTTCACAATTGTCCTGCTGGGCCCCACGTTGGGCGCCAGTTAATTCCCGTTATTGAATTTTTGGTTTTTTAAACTATCTTCAGACATTTAGCCTGAAGATGTTGTTAGTTATTCAACCGTTTTGTTGGAACTAAATTTATTACTTTAATGTTACAATGAAGAAACTTAATAACTAAAAATATAATAATGCAATTTACTTTATTTTGCTTCCTTTTGTTTTCTCTGATATTTGAGTAATGTAACGTTAACCATTTTGCAACAACCTATTCGCAGACATTAGGTCAGCAAGTTTTTGGATTTATTCTGTTAAGCGTGTGAATGCCCAATTCTTTGGAATTGACACCATTTAGTGTATTGTTAAGTGTGCGAATTAATTTTGACAATAACTTCCGTTAACTTATATCTTACGTTATTTGCTAGTCAGCAAAACTAAACAACATACATTTGGTTTACAGTTATGCAGAATTGGTAATTTGTTTACCGTGTGAAACAGTTTAACGGATGTAGTTCAGACATTTTATTTGGAAATATTGACGTGAAATTACAATATGCTTATATTTTAAATTATTGAAATATATGTAGTATGTATGTGATTGTACATGTAGTTATTGTAATGGATGTAGTGTTGACATGAGTGCCAAATAATGAAATTAAAGTGAATTTTGAAATATGTGTGTTTATATGTAGGAGTGTATGTGTTGTTGTTGTGTTAGAGGTTGTTGTGTGTTGCTGTGTTAGGGGTAACCCGTAACTCGCGTTGATGTTCGTTCAGTATTTCTTTTTCTTGATCTCATTCATCTATTACGTCCGTAACAATTTTGCGAGCGAATCTGGTACGATAATTAGAAAACTTTTCGGGATATATTTATTGTATCTATCCAAGGATAGATCCAGTGGTGTTCAATCCATTTATAACTGAGGGGTTAAGGTATTTTTTAAGAATGGTTATTAATTTTTGTTCTGTGTAATCCGTTTCATAGATTATGTGCCGGTGGTAGGTAGGAAATATTATTTGGAATTCATATGAGGAATTTTGGCCCAATCTTAGGAAAATTTGGTTCTTAAATAAGTTAATTGGTTCATTAGCTTTTGGTATAGGGTGATGTGATGAGGTTTTATCGTTATTGGCTGTAGCTGTCATTGAGTTTATTTGAAGAGGCCGGGATAGTGCGTAGCTCGTAGTTATGTTCTTCCAAAATGGCTTTCCATCGCTTCATTTTGTTATTATTATTTTTGCTACTTAGCGCGTATGTTAAAGGTTGATGATCCGTGAATATTCTGACCTTGGCTGACCCGTAGAGATAGCTTCTCAATGAGTTGAGTGCCCAGATGATTGCAAGCATTTCCTCATTCGTAGCATAATGTTCTTCTGTTTTGCTAAGAGCCCTAGATATGAACATTATTGGTCGGTCATTTTGGCACAGTACAGCTCCTACAGCATAATCCGATGCATCCGTTGTCAACTGGAATTCCTTAGTAAAGTCTGGGTACTGAAGTATCACTTCCTCCGTGAGTGCTGCCTTTATTTTGCCAAATGCTTCCATTGCATCGCTATTCAGTTTTATCGGCGTTTTTTTCGAAATGTTTTTGAACGCTTGTCCCCCTTCCCCCCTTAAAAGGGTTGTCAGGGGTTTCGCTAGTTTAGCGTAATCCTTGACAAAACGTCTATAATAACCCGCAAGTCCAAGAAAAGATCTCAAGTCCCTCAATGTTTTTGATGCAGCGAAGTTTGTAATAGCTTCAATCTTTGCCGGATTTGTTTTTATACCACTTTCGGACACGATAAAGCCTAGAAACTCCACGTGGTTTTTTAAAAATTCGCATTTATCGACTTGCACTTTCATGTCAGCGTCCCGAAGGTTTTCGAAAATTGTTTCAATGTTCCTTTAGATGAGTCCGTTTGTCCTTACTAAAAATAATAATATCGTACCATTGATGACTGAGAAAGCCGTTTTCTCGATGTCAGATTCCTTTCAAGGAATTTGATGAAAACCGCTTTTCAGGTCTAGTATTGAAAAGTATCTATTTTCTCCCAATTGTGACAATACGTCACTAATTTCCGGTATGGGGTATCTGTCCGCAATTGTGACAGATTTTAGTTTGCGGTAATCTATTACCATTCTAAATTTTTTTTCATTTGATTGATCTAATTTTTTCGGGACGATCCATACAGGAGAGTTGTATGGTGACCTTGATGGTTTTATAATACCATCACTGAGTAATTTTTCTATTTGCGAATTTATTTCGTCCCTAAGATGCATAGGGTAGGGGTACGATCTGCTGTAAACCGGTGTATCGGAGGTCGTACGGATTTCTCCTATTACCTTTGACGTGTATGTTAACCTTTCATTCGGTTCGGTGAAGAGGTCTGGAAATTTATTTATTATATTTGACAGTTCCTGTGTAGTTTGTAAATCAAGGTGTTGTGTTTGGATGTTTATTTCATTTATGTCCTGAGACTGAAATTGCTTTAATCGAAATATGAGGTTTTTAATCCTCAGAATATTATTTTTTGTGTCCATTATAGCTGAAAGTTCCTTGAGCGTATCGTTGCCTAGAATAGCATCGAAAGATGAAAGTGAAGGGAGAATGTAAAATGTAATTGTGTTATTAAGTCCAAAAAGGTTAGCATTAGTATGGTGTGTTATTTTGATGTCACCTGCAACGGAGTTAGCGGTAAACGAGTTTTCATTTTCTATTGGTTTTGATACAATTTCGGATTTTATGTAATTTTTATTAGACCCAGTGTATATTAGTACTTTTAGTAAATCTCCGTTCCTCATTCGGCATTCCAGATATGGCAATGAGGAACTCCTCATTCTAAAAAATGGATATCACTGAGATTTGTTATTACGTCATCTTCGGAATCTACCGTTGCCATATTGCTTCGGTATTCTTCGGGGGTTTGATAGTTGTTCTCTGTCAATGTATCTTCTTCCGACTGATAGTTGCTTGAATTTTCGTTTGCATTTTGGTTGTCGTGGAGGCAATACATGTCCGTATTGTTGATAGTTTCCTTGGTTTAAGGCCATTTGTTGTCTTTGCATAAAATTAGGTATAAATTGAGGTTTTTTTGAGGATATTGAGGGGAATATGCTAGATGAGGCGCAAAGTGTTTTGGTATTTGTTGTATTGTATGTCTTTTAGGTGGTATCATTGTCGGTCCTTGATTTTTTATACAATGTCCTGCTAAACTAGTCCTGTTTGTTTGAATGTCCAGTTTTTGGCAAAGATACAAAGCGTGAGGGAGATCCTTGGGTTCTCGGACACCAAGTAATCTTGGTAGATCTCCTTTAAGTCCTCTTATAAAAGTGTCTAGGGCTTTCTCTCTGTACGTTTGAGTCAGTAATTTAATTGATTCATTGCTTGCTTCCATACAAGAAATTTTATTAAGAATTAAAGTGAGGTGGGCATAAACAGCCTGATAGAAGTCATTGACCGATGAATTGCCTTGTATCAATGACAGTAATTGATACTCTAGCGTTTTCAGATCACGTTGGTCACCGTAGTGATGGTTTAAGCATGCCGCAATTGCCCGCCATTCAAGCGGTGTGTTGTATGCTTCTAAAGCCGCGTCAGCTTCCCCTATTATTTTATTCCTAACTGCCATAGTAATTGCGTAATATTTGGGAGTGCCTCTGGAGCTATCATATAGGGATAGTGCTCTTTCCGCACTCTTTTTCCAGGAACTAAACTCGGTGTGTCTGCCTGAAAATTCTCTTAAGCTCTTCACTATATCGGGCACCTTTTCCAAACCGTCTAAATTATTATTGTATCTTTCGTCGATTGCTTGGTCGGGTAAATTAGCGAATTCTTCTGTAGGATTAATGACATTATTGATTAATGTTCTACCTTCGGTTAGAAATAATTGTCTTAAAGAACCTAATAAATTTCTCTGTAATTGGTCGAATTGCGCCTGACTTAATGCTGTTGGTGCAGGGGGAGGATTATCTTGTAGAGAATTGCCTTGCTGGTTTAAGATCGCAGGTCGAATTAAATTGTTTGGGTTTGACATTCTTTCCTTTTTCCCTTACAATTTGTGTTTTGTTAGCAATTAAAGATTTTGTAAAAGTTTAAAGAATTATTGATATTTTAATTTCAAAAATAACATTTGTATTTATATTGTTCTTTTCCGTTTTGATTTACACTTATTAACTACTTTTTAATATTTATGAATAGCAATACTTAAAATTAATATTGTTAGCTTACAGGTAGATGAACGTCTTCATTTTCAAATGGGTGTTGTTCCACGATATCTTCTTCTTGGCTTCCACTATAAGTATACGGTTCAATTTCTCAGCTTCGATTATTTCGTATTTTATTTCACGTACAGTTTATTTGTATTCTTAAAGATCTTTAATTCGTGTGTTTTAGTTTGAGTTAATATTAGTTTATTTTTAGTCTTTTATTTCTTTTTTTCACAGATTGGTTAACAATTTTTTATTTACTTTCAGTTTATAAGTTTTGTGTTATATTACAGGTAGTTCATTCTTTTTATTTTGCTTCTCTTTTATTCACAAGGATTTTTTTTTTAAATAAGTTCTTTAATCCTTATTATTAAGATTTTTTTTACGTTGGATTTTTTTCTTTTATAAGTTCTTTAATCCTTATTATTAGGAGTTTTTTACGTTGGATTTTTTTCTTTTATAAGTTCTTTAATCCTTATTATTATGATTTTTTTACGTTGGGCGCCACTTATGTGGTTTAGGTTCTTTTTAATTCAAAAATGCGGAGCACGTAAAATATTTCAAGAGGTTTTATAGATGTTCATATAATTACAGTAATAGCGATAAAAAGTATAGTTACATTTAGTGGAACAAAAACAGTTTTCAAAAGGAATTTCATTGCTATCATTTAAAGGAATAGTTATTAAATTAGTATTAAATATTAAGTATTAAGGTAGTATTAAATTTATTGTAGTTTAATACATACATTAAGTTGTGATTTCAAGATAACGGAACTGACTTTTCCATTGTGTTGCATATGTGCATCTTTTAAAGTATATGCGTACGCAAACAAATTTATGAAATCTTATTAGCTAGCATCGGTTATGGAGTGTGAGGACTATAGTTTGAAATAAAGGACTCATCAGTTAAACTTTAATAACTAGCACTATATTTGTAAAGGAAACGGCCAGGATTTGTTTTAGATAAGAAAGTTGTTGGCGCATATGCATACACTTTCACATGACGAAGTTATTCTGAACTTCAAAGTTGAAATGAATGTACAGAAGAAGCAATATAATTTTTTGTTAAAAATTTTGAGTATTAATGTAGAAGATTATTAGAGCTAAAGACCCAATCAAATCAAAATCAAAACCCACTATCATAATACTGCTGCAAATACAATTTTATATCATACGCGAGTACATATTAAATTAAAAAAATACTTCATCTTGGCTTTAGGCAGCCAATCCGTCGCAAGGGGGTCATAGTTGTTGGAACGAATGAACAAGCTCACGAAGAAACTATCACCATAACTAAAGCATACAAATAAAAAAAAAATATTCTACATCACAGTAAACTTTTCTGGAAAGTCAAGATATTTAAAAAATAAATGCATTGTGATGAACACAGGCGAATCAATGTTCAACTGCTTGACATTTCAATACTTATTATTTAGTAATTCAAAAGTTGAAGTACAAAGAGTGAGCTTTTGTAGTATCTATCCATTCCTTTTAAAAATTACTCTTCCCGCAAAAATAATTACAGGAAGTTCCTCGAAAGCCAATACTCCTTAATATTTTATATAGATATCACAGAAAAAATCTTTTTTAACTGTGTTTCGAGGGTCCCTTTTACAGTTCGCTTTGTTGTGAAGCTTCTGTGCAGAAGGCGCATTTGAAAGGCAGACCTGCTTTTATTTTATATTTATATCCGATACATCCCACACACACCGGCCGATCACAGTCGATGCATATATGAGTCGAGGTTTTTGTTTCTAAAGCGAGTTAAGTTGTTAGTAAACAACTTCACAAAAAAATATATTTGATTCCCGTCAACGGGGAAGTTTCACACAATGAAACACGTCTTTACACTTTTACTATCAAGTTTATTCTGATTCTTGATCAATCGTTTAAGTTTTTCCTTAGTTAATTAATATTGTTGACAATGCAAAAGATGTTTTAATTCTAAAAATGAATGTGTATTATGCTAACAATGTAAAAGATGTTTTATCGAATGTGTTGCAAGCGGAAGTGTCGAAGTGTGTCAGCCAAAATGCTTGCACAGCGTCTACTTAAAATTATTGGAGGAAATGCATTGGATAGGTCAAAGAGGTTCACACAGGTGTTGAAGGTGGAAGGGAGCTTAATTCTATGGAATTATATTGGTATTTTAGATTGACTTAATTCTATGGAATTATGTTAGGGTGTTATGTAT